>CM044016.1:233525-238525 GCA_024085815.1 Flaveria linearis | reverse complement strand
TCATTGTTGTAGTCTATTAAACAATCTTCATACTTTTAATACTTCTTCCCAGGTTGTGGGAATTACATTACATTACAATGTTATCATCTTTTGGTTATGTGAATCATTTACAAGTTTATGCTTATGGCTATGATGTCGTCAATATTGACAAAACACGACACGAGTCTCCTTTGTGTCGGGTGTCGTCATGACACGCTTTATCATCAATTGCATATATTGCATCTCTATCATTACAATGTGTTATGACGATCCCGTCTCGTTACATCCCCGTGTTTCCGCTCTCAGCGGGGGTGTGACAGACTGGTATCAGAGCCATTGGTTATAGAGAATTAGGCAAATCACTTGACCTAGACTATAACATAGGAACCTTCATGTAGAATGCATGATACGATTGGCTTGCATCTGATATTACATGTATGTTCCTCTATACTTGCTCTTTATCTCTATGTCTTGTTATCTGACCACCCTAAGGAAGGCACTATTACTCTTACTCTTTCCTCACGGATGCCTTCTACTGGAATCTTCCATTCTTATACACGGTGCATTATACTATAGGGTTGGGATACCCAACCTGAAGGGATCTTCACGGATCACGCAAAGCGCTGATCCCGGATATTGAGTCCGACCCTGCAATAGTTATGCCTGAGATCCCTAAAGAAGAAGGGATAGGCAACTTTTGTTACAATAGTTATGCAATAGTTATATGTTTGGAATCTATTTGTTTTAACGGACTACTATCAGAATACTATTGGTTTATGGACATGAGAACTTTCATAATCAGTGCATGATGAATGGTGTCAGTACTATGATGTTAACTTGGGTAGGTGAAGCTAAGGGTGACCATGCAAGGCAAATTACCATTACCGGTGCACACGTAATTGCAATTTGCAGTGCACGTGAAGCCTTGCGAATCTTACCATTAGGTAACGATCATAGTTAGTACAAGTCTTCCATTCTATACCTTAGGACACTAGAATTATAATTCTAGTAATACCCTGTTAATGATGATAAAACATTCATAACCTCTACTATCCCTTAAGTCCTATTCTACTTAGAGCCTTCATGGGATTTCAATTATGATATTGATTTTATTCTCCATGAAACATTTCTCCGCTTAGCATTTCAGTAACTATGGAACTGATTAAATGCTTAGAATGAATGTGGACTTCAAAGAGTTGTAAAAGAGTGATAATACTCTCTACACATACATTACGTTATTCATTGGGATGATGTTAAGGAAAATCGGATGTCATGTAACCGGTTTAGTCATTATTCTCGGTATATCACGGATGTGGTGGGAACGCTGCGAGGAACCCTATATATAAGCATCACCGGTATACTAAGAATGTGCTTGAACTGGGCTACGTGACGATCTTGATTGACTGGAGCATGAAATGTTGGAACTTGATGAGTGGAGTTATACGTGTATCTTAAAGTGACTAAAGTTTACATGTTTACTCCTTTTATGATTATAAAATGCCGCCTCGAAGAGTCACCCGCAGTACAAATCGCGAGGGTGAGACCCCACGGGGCAGAGGTAGAGGTAGGCCACCAAGAACAGGTGGTGGTCCTGCCGGTAACAATCAGGGAACTGAAAACCCCAACATAGCTGCCATGATCACTCAGCAGTTGGCCGCACTGATTCCTACGATAGTGACCCAAGTGAGCGACACTCTTCTGAATCATAATCTCCACGGGGATAATGATACTAACAATAAGCATAACCAAGGAGTAGGGAAGATACTGAGAATGGTGGAACAGCTGGTAATGAAACTGGGGTTGTTAATACAAGACGTGGATGTTCATACAAGGAGTTTGTGGCCTATTAACCGAAGGAATTTGATAGGAAAGGTGGAGCGATAGCTCTAACAAGGTGGCTTGAAAAGATGGAGGCAGTGATCGATATCAGCGAGTGCCTCGACAGTCAGAAAATTAGTATGCCACATGTTCACTACAGGGCAAGGCACTAACTTGGTGGAACACACAGATTCAAAAGAGGGGAAGAGAATCAGCAATGCATATGACTTGGGATGAGTTTAAAGCATTAATCACCGAAGAGTATTGTCCACTCAATGAGATGCAGAAGCTGGAACAGGAGTTCTGGTGTCATGCTATGGTAGGATCTAGGCACGCAGCTTACACTGATCGTTTTCATGAGTTGGCAAGACTAGTTCCACATCTGGTGACTCCGGAATCCAAGAGGATCGAAAGGTACATCTGGGGACTTGTGCCTAAAATTCAGGCAATGGTAACAGCAGCAGCCCCTCCTACTATTCAGAGTGTGATTCTCAAGGCTGGTACTCTAACCGATGAGATGGTGAGAACTGGGGTCCTGGGGAAAGGAGCTGAAAAAGGAGGGATGTTGGAGAAGCAAGCAGGTCGAGTATTGGGAAGTTTGACAAACGGGCCAAACAACCAGAAATTTTGTGGACGTGACGCAGGGCAAGAGAGAGTATATTAGGCCGCACCCCAAATGTGACAGGTGCAACTTCCATCATCCCCCAGCGATACAGTGTCGGGTGTGTGTAAACTGTAGATGCCCGGGGCATCTAGCGAAAGACTGTACAGTAGCGCCGAATCTGGTGACACCAGTCAACGCGGTTAACCCCACTGGGAATGCTAGGGTCTGTTATGAGTGTGGGGACCCGGGTCACTACCGGAACATGTGCCCCAGACTAAATCGGGCACAGCATCAGCAAGGAAACAACCAACTACAAGTGATGGCCATAGCTGGTAATCAAGGCCAAGGGCATCAAGGAAATGCTGCCAGAGGATGTGCATTCGTTATCGGAGCAAATGACACCCGTCAGGACCCGAATGTCGTTACGAGTACGTATTTTCTTAATCACCACTTCGCGTCTATATTATTGATACTGGAGCAGACAATAGTTTTATATCTTCTGAATTTGCTCACATGCTTGCCTTGAACCCTAGTAGGCTAGAAACTAGCTACTCCGTAGAAATGGCCAACGCTAGAGTTGTATAGGCCGGTGAGATTACTAGAAAGTGTTCGATGATATTGGAAAACCATGCCTTCGATATAGACTTAATACCTTTTGAGCTGGGAAGTTTTGATGTGATTGTGGGAATGGATTGGTTGTCGAAACATGGAGCTGAGATTGTTTGTCGGGATAAAGTTGTACGACTCCCCATGCAAGACGGGGAAGTACTCAGGATTCAAGGAGAACGATCGGAGAGAACCCTAAATCTTATTTCTTGCATGAAGACACGTCGATGTTTATGAAAGTAGAGTTATGCGTTTCTGGCCTATGTAGTGGAAAAGAAAGAAGAGGACAACAAGTTGGTAGATATTCCTATAGTACGAGACTATCGGATGTATTCCCTGACGACTTGTCGGGTTGCCTCCTCCACGCCAAGTGGAATTTCATATAGAGTTGGTTCCTGGAGCTACGCCATTAGCAAAAGCACCGTATCGTTGGCACCATGAGAAATGCAAGAGTTATCTAGCCAATTACAAGAACTACTGGAGAAGGGTTTTATTCGGCCGAGTCACTCACCATGGGGAGCACCGGTACTATTTGTCAGAAAGAAAGACGGGTCGTTCTGTATGTGCATTGATTATCGCGAGCTGAACAAATTGACCGTGAAGAACCGATATCCTCTTCCCAGAATCAACGATTTATTCGATCAGCTGCAGGGAGCCTCGTATTTCTCCAAGATTGACCTTCATTCTGGATACCATCAACTAAGGGTTTTCGAGGATGACATACCGAAAACAGCGTTTAGGACTCGTTATGGGCACTATGAGTTCTTAGTCATGCCGTTCGGACTGACTAATGCACATGCTGTGTTCATGGATCTGATGAATCGAGTGTGCAAACCTTATTTGGATAAGTTCTTGATCGTATTCATCGATGATATACTTATCTACTCCCGATCTAAAGAGGATCATGAAGAACTCCTTCGGGTAATACTAGAACTGTTACGGGAAGAGAAACTTTTCGCCAAGTTCTCGAAGTGTGACTTTTGGTTACGAGAAGTGAAGTTTTTGGGGCATGTGGTTAACGAGGATGGGATTCATGTAGATCCCAGTAAGATTGAAGCGGTGAAGAAATGGGATGCACCCCAGACATCTTCAGAGATACGACAATTCTTAGGATTGGCCGGATACTATCGTCGCTTTATTGCGAATTTTTCAAAGATTGCTCAACCATTAACTCTGTTGACTCAGAAAGACAAGAAGTTTGATTGAGGACATGCACAAGAGCAAGCGTTCCAAACACTGAAAGAAAAGTTGTGCAATGCACTGATATTGTCCCTCCCAGATGGGACTGATGATTTTGTGGTGTACTGTGATGCTTCACATCACGGATTGGGTTGTGTAATAATGCAGAAGGATAAGGTGATTGCCTGCGCCTCACGATAACATAAGGTACATGAAAAGAACTATACGACTCATAACCTGGAGTTGGGCGCTGTAGTATTTGCATTTAAGATATGGAGGCATTACTTGTATGGAACCAAATGCATCATCTACACCGATCATAAGAGCCTCCAACATATTCTGGATCAAAAGGAACTTAATATGCGTTAGCGACGTTGGGTAGAACTATTTAGTGACTACGATCGTGAAATGGCTGATGCTTTAAGTCGCAAGGAACGCGTGAAACCACAAACGAATCTGAAAGCCCAGATCCTAACTGCACGTTTTTGAATGATTTTGGGGCTGGAACACATCTGAAAATCGTTTTTGGGTATTTTGGGTGTAAACCTGTTTGTGTATGTATGTGTATATGTATGATTCGTTTGTGTCTTGATTTCGGACTTGGTTGTGCTTGATTGGTGTCGTGGTATGCTTCCCTAAGGTTTAGAATGGTTGATTTGAGCTTAAAAAAGGTTTGGAAGAGTTTGGAGGTCGAACTTGGCAGTTGCAGTTTGGGATGAACTGCATTCTGCACCCAGCTAGGGCTATGCGACTGGAGGTCCATGCATCCGAATGGCATGCGACTGGGTCCATACGCACGAAAGGAGTGCGGCTG
>CM044016.1:5000-228425 GCA_024085815.1 Flaveria linearis | reverse complement strand
CAACTCTCTTTCAAATCAACCCTATCTCCTCTCTATTAACTACATTGATGATTCAGTAGTTGTAGGCGATAGGAGATTTACTCTAGATACGGTTCTGGATTCCAAATCTAGCCGGTTTGTCAAATTGAATTTCTGTTAGTTCATTAGTTGTTGCTAATATGTTAATAAAAAGTGCATGATGTTTGTAATTTGGGTTAGGGGTTCGGTAGAGTGGTAGAGTTAGAGAGCATGTAGAAGAGAGAGTTGTGCTTATTGCTGTGAGAGCATCAAGAGAAATTTCAAGAAATGCTTTGGTTTGGGCTTTAACCCATGTGGTTCAACCTGGTGATTGTGCTAAATTGCTGGTGGTCATCCATGCTCACACTTCAGGTAATTCACTTTAAGCTCATTTATGTGTTATGTGTGTTTTTGTTTCTGTTTAGGGTTCATAAGCTTTCTTTGATCTTGTGTGAGTTTGACTCTCTAAATGTTGATCTTTCTTTACACTCTATGAGTTTATGATATTCTATCACCTAGGGGTTTTCATAATCCTTTAGAAAACTACCAAACCTTGTAAATCGAAGCAAGTTAGCTGAGTTGAAATTTAAACGATTTGGGTTTTGACAGTTAAATAGTTTAATAAGCCAATTAATGGTTTGGAACTTGGATAAATTTTAGAACATGTAGTTTTGTATATGTATAATTTTTTCTGAACCCAATTTATCTTTTTAGAAATTTATGAACTGTAATTATCTTTTAGAAATTGTATACAACCTTTTTTTATTTTTTTAAAACAAAATGGGTCCAAACAACAAATGTGACAAAACCAGCCGGTTAGGCCGACCCACCAGGCTTGCCCCGTTGGTAATTCCCAAAACCGTTAGCACTTTGGTCAAGAATTTCGTCAAACTGGTTTGTGAACACCCTTACTAGGGCGTGACCGCAAGTCACATTCTTGAACCTTTTGTTAGCATGGTTTTATGGGATTTAGTTCATCATCAAGTTGATTTGAACCTTAGAAAGTTTAAGACGAAATATCTGTTTGTTATAATAATCCATCTTGTATGCATGTGGGTTGAATTTAAAGTTTATTTTGAAGGGGCAATAGAGGGGGTTGTTTGACCAAAATCTATGAACTAAAATGCTATTGTTAACTTTTTTAGGTCACAAGTATGGAAATCAGTTCAGGGCAATATTCTAGATCAAAAGGAAGATATTACTGAATCATGCTCTCAAATGATGCTTCAGTTACATAATATATATGATCCAGACAACATATACTATGGTACATAGCTTGTTAATTTTGTCTTGTTTTCTTGAAATTGATGAACAAAATGGAATCTGTTGGGGGTGTTCATTGTCCAATGATTTGACCCAATAGGCAAATTGGGGTTGTTTCATTCTGGGTAAATTTTTCTGTTTTAGGTGTATTGTTAGTAATTGAAGAATTGAGCTTATTTAGGTGTTGTTGTTAGTTAGTCAGATAATTTGTGTGTAACTTGCATGTGGAGGATTGGTGATCTTACAATGCCCTGCCAATCTGATATCACAAATCCCTGAAATTAAAAAGTTTCAAAACTCATCTTAATTGTTCAAGTGTTTTTTTAACATTTTTGCCAAATAGGCCTGAATTCAACTGAATAGAATATACTTTGAATTTGAGTTGTTTTGGAGGTATAATCGTTAACAAGATCACGGTTAGCATGCATTTTAACCCCGTCCAGCTAGAATATGAGGTCATAATAGTAGCCACGCCCTTGATGATTGAATCATTGTACGCTGGCATGTGTATGCTGAAGAAAATCTCTATGTCTAATATTGTGTTGCCTTCATCTGTTCCTAGGTGAGTTCCTCCATCACCTGAATAGTGCTTAGCACAGGCTGCAATTTTTTGTCTGTAAAATAAGAAAAAAAGATAGTCATATGTTTGATTGATTTGACAAAATCTATTTAGCTAAGGAATTAATAAGATTAAATAACCAAAAGTTGAATGTTGAGAGGATACAGTCAGTCTGTTACTTGATTTTATAATATCTGGTAAGTGGAAGTGTGGAGCCCATGACCCATGCCAATCAACATCTTAATCAAATACAAAAGAAAACTTGACAGGAATAAAAAAACAATTATCAATTAGGGAAAAAATAGCTAGGTTTTCTAAATGCAAGAACAATAACAAAAAACCACTGATCATTTCACTTAATTTTGTCCACAACCCCTTACCCTTAATTTATCTAAAGCTGAATAAAGGGTCCAAGTGTCAAATAGCAGGTGGGTGGGTAACGAGTCAATGAATGTAATACTGGTACGAGTTACCAAAACACGTCTGCTCCAATTTTGTTTAAATTCAAATAATCAACGCGTTAACTATAGTTGTAAAAGCTATAGTTTTACAATTAATTTTGTTTATTGTAAATTTTTTTTGCATAAAGTGATTTAGGTGGTCGTATGCTTTACAATTATACTTTGGTTGACTTTCAACCCATATGACCTGTTTTCTTTTGCCTAATCTTTATATGACCTGTTCCCTTTTTCCTAATCCTTTTTATATGACCCTTTATCCGGTTATAGATATAGCACAAATGAAGCGATCAATTTATAGAAGTGGTCGAAATCACCACCTCTAGAAACTAATAATCCTGGAACATGAACATAACACAAGCATTTTCACACTTACTGTCCACAAAGAAAAGGGGCACCCTTTTGGATTCATCAGTGATCTCTCCTTGTAAACCTGGTATGATTCAGTCATTAATCTAACAATTTCATTATCTTCACTGTAGCTTTCATAACAACGACTCCATCTGGGATCTCTACAAACCTGTTTAAGTGCAAATTATAATTCAATTTTAAATGTTGAATTAACAAGTTGACAACAATAACAGTAGTCAATAGTAATGCATAGTTAAGTGGTTTTAAAGAAAGTAGATTTAGACATTTTTATGCTTTTTGATCCTTTATGTTGCTATAGTATAAATATTGTTGAATGTGATGATGATGTGATCCATAAGTTGATTGATTAACATTTAAAACTATTTGATCTAATAATGTGAATGCAACTGTAGGGTTACTAATACCCTTTGATCCTTGTGCATTAGAATTGTTACCTTTCATGACCTCAACACAAAAACTTTTACAAGGTATGGAAATAATTAGGTGAAATAGAAGAAAATGAGACAAAAGTTAACTTAACCGTATCTAATGGTTGATGTTGATGGTAAGTTAATGTATCACTTCTCAAATTTAAATGCAAATCTGGTGGAAATTGAAAGTTTCTTAAATCTGATTCTAAAGTTTGTTGCTTAATAAGATATCATATCACTGCCTAATTAATGTTCAATTTTTTATTATGTGTAGCTTGACCTTTTAAACAATGTATCATGGTGTAATGCCCAAATAAGCTATAATTTCAACTAATTTTTCTTGATGTTATGCATTTCTAATAGCCAACACTAAGTGAAGCACATTTGAATGTTAAGCTAGCATATCATTTTATCTCTTCTGTTTTGAGTTCCTTCTTTAAATCAAACTCAAAAGTTGATCAAACACACACTCTCTTCCCAAACCCTGTATTTTTCAAACAAACATATCACCTTTTTCTTTACAGTTTTGGAATTCGTGAGGTGTTTCAAGAGGTAAGTTAAAGTCTACAGTGACCTACATTGTTTTTTACCTCAAGTTTTGAATTTGATCGAATTACCATATCCATAGAGTGCTGAAAGTTTCATGGGTTGTAATCTTTAAGGTGAAAAAAGGTCAAAAAAGATCTGACCATTTAGGGTTTCGAGGTTCTGGGTGAAGAATCAGATGGAAAATTCGGGTGATGCAAGTGTAAAAATAGATGGATTTGAATTTGATAGCAGAACAAGAAGCTTGAATTCCACTTCTTCTAAAGAATCTTGTTCTTCCCCTGCTCCTCTTGGTTGGCCCCTTAGAAACACTCTGCTGATGAACAAATGTGATGATGTTTCTGAGGACAAATTGACAGTAAAAAACTTGGTTTGATGGTGATTTCAAAACCAAGAAAATGGGTGCAAATGTTTCAGGTATGTTTCTACTTTTGCTTTCTTCAAATCGTGTAACATTGCATTGAAAGAAAATTAGAAATCAGAATTTGGGGAAAATGTAAAATTCAAGTTGATTAGGTGGGAAATAGTGTATTATTGTTCGAATTTGTGTATTTTTGTAGTCTTTATTCGAATTTGAATTCTGATTGGTGAATTAAGGATACCTTGATTACCTTCAAGTTTAATGTGTTAGAAAAAAGTTACAAACTTTATTACTTTATTGATTCCATTTGCTTTTGTTTCCCTTCTTTAACCTATCTATAGTTGTTTTTGCTTTTGATCTTGCGTAGAAATGGAGATGATGAAAGAAAAGGTTCAGTAAATTATTACATGGAGAAGACATGTCTGGAAGTGGCAAAGGGGTTGTACGGCATTGGCCATCTCAAATGCCATTACAAATCTTTTGTGGTAGCTTCATTTTTCTCCACATAAGCCTCTCTGTGGTTATTATAGTTGTGATGTTAATTTGATAAAATTGTGTTTTCTGTTATGTTATTTGTGCAGCTAATGCATTTGGTCAATTATGGAGATTGGAACCTTTGCCTTCTGAGAAAAAACACATGTGGCGAAGAGAAATGGAATGCCTTCTTTGCGTTAGTGATCACATTGTGGAATTCAAAACCCTCTTGACAAACATTAGCCGACGGAAGAAACTCGAGGTAATTCTTGATATTCTATATACCCATTATCTTGAAGGCAGACATGATTTTTCGCATTAATTGTTTGGTTCAATTTTTTTAGAACTGCTTGTTCGTTGTGGTGTTTGTTGACTTATCTTTTAGCTTCCTCATTTGCAATTAATGCAACCTGTCCTACTCTTGTGGATGTTGGGATTCCTTTGAAGCATATTCCATAGATTTTCTTATATATTTATCAAATTTAATCTATGAGCGCTGAAGGTGAACCAATTGGTTTTATTTGATAATAAGGCTAACAATATGATTTTTTTATTTGATAAGGCTAACAATGAACCTGTAAAATGATGACAGCTTGGTTCCTATTCTCCGACAGGTGGTAGTAACGCGGAAGGAAGAAGGCCTTAAACAATCTGATGTGTACTTCATGAAAGTGGATCAGAGCACCTTTTTTATTCATTTTGATATTTTCTTTATTCAATTTCTTATACATGTACAGTTTTAGAGTATGGTTGGTGTTAGAAATTTGGTTTTATTACCCTGTATGAAATCATGTGAAGCTTGCAAATCCATACACAACCTTCTTTTGTAGTTCCACTGGTGCTATAAAACAGTCAAATACCACCTTAATTAAAAGAGTAATAGGTTTTGTTTTGAGCTTAAATTGAACTATTCAATGATCCATATTTTTTATTTTATTTGCTTAGTAGTATAGACCAAACATGATGGGATTTTGATGTACATTGTACGTTGCATTGACCATTGCATACAAGATATAGTTGTGAATCATACAACTAATTAGTGTGTTGATGTAAGGGATTGTTTTCGTGAGCCTAATTTATACAAAAATGTTTAAGTATAATTTTAGGTGGTATATAATTCCTACTAACAAAATATGCTTGGTATAAAATATGCTTAGAAATTATTGTTCGTTGCATTGGATGGGTTTCTTACTAGATAATTAGTTTTATTGTTATGTAATGAAATAGAATTTTTCACATATTCATGTTTAACGGAGATGTAACACCCGGAAGTTTGACATTTTGGAGTGATATGCGACTGAGTCTCAGTCGCATGGAATTCATGCGACTGGAGGCCCAATCGCATGATGCTCGGACGATTGAAGGGTCGACCGCATGGGACTCATGCGACTGAAGGTCTAGTCGCATGGTGTTCATGCGACTGAAGGTCACAGTCGCCCCTGGACTTCGGGCGACTGAGCTGTAACTATAAAAGAGCAGCGGCTCTCTTCTTGTAAGGCCCCGTTCCCGGGCACCTCACAGTTGGTCGCATTACCCATAAAACATACATTTAATATAACTTAATAAAAACCATGCAGCGGAAACTTTGAATTTACTATAAATGCTTTTGCAAAGTAATACAACACCCATTACAAAATATCGTTTGTTTGCATTACAATACAAAAACATTAACAAAAGAATGCCATCCCAAAAGAGCTGAGTAGCCGCCTCGTGCCATCCTCAGCAACACTACCTGCCAACTGGAAACACATAAAAGTCAGCGTTGCTGAGTGAGTTCTAGTTTGTAATAAAACATACTTTACTTATTTAAAAGTATCCTTTCGTGCATGCGTTCATACATCATACGTACACAGAGATAATATTCGTTATTATCTTCATCATTCGTTATTCATCGTATCTTTAACTTCTCGTATGGATTCTGTCAGGCTTTACCCACTTCATAGCACTTGGCTATGATTACTGTGGTCGAATGACAAGAATCCCGTTCATACTTACTTGCGCATTGAAAGGTGAATTGTACCAATACCATATGCTACACCCCGATCGTTATTAGCTACCGGGACGAAGTCAACATATGAACAACAAAACGTATGCCACGGTACTAGAGGTAAGCGGTAGAGGTACCATGACCATGGTCAATCATAGAGAAGGACCAATCGCGTTATTCAATGCTTGCAAGACATAATTCGTTCGTTCATTAATGCATGTATTCATCATCATCTTCTTTCGTTCATTCGTTAATACATGCATTCATCATCATGTTCCTCTTTCATTATCTTTTCTTTACGTTACATAATACTTCATTAGTTCATTCTCGTTATTCGTAAAGTTTCGGAAAGATAAGCATACACAATTACAAGGAACATACACACTCATCGTACATTCATCATCATACATCATCATCATACATTCATCATCATACATTCATCATCATACATAGCATTATACATACGTAATCATACATAGCATCATCACTCATATTCAATAACGTCGTCATGTCATACCATACTTAACAATATTTATTAATAATATTGTTAACAATAATAATACACTGATAATAATATCAGTAATAATAAGGGTTAATCATACTCATCATTATATGCATGAGACACATCATCATTTATTAACCTAGTCAACCCTGGTCAACCCTCGAACTTCGGACTTACTGGAAAATTTCTGTAAAATTCTAAGTTTTCTGGGCGTTTGAGCCCTGTTGGGTGTATAAGCCCTCTGGGCGTATGAGCCCTGTTAGGCGTAAGAGAACTGCTGGACTTTTCATCTTATACTTAGAATTATCATCTGGTCATACAACCACACTGTGGTCGTATGAGCACTATGGTCGTACCATCCCATACTTAGAATTATGTTCTGATCATACGACCACACTGTTGGTCGTATGAGCACTATTGGATCTTCAACATACTTAGGAAAATATTACTTGGTCATACGACCACACTGTTGGTCGTATGAGTCCTATTGGACTCAACACTTAGAAAAATCACTTGGTCATACGACCACACTGTTGGTCGTATGAGTCCTATTGGGTAAAACTTAGAAAAACTCCTGGTCAGGGACCCACACTGTTGGTCGTATGACCACTATGGACTCATCAACTTGTACTTATCTATTCTAAGTCCAAATTCAGACATATTAGTAACCTGTTCATGTGTCTAATTCATTAGTCCAAGTCCCAAACATCATAATGCCTAGTCTAAAAACATACACATGATTCTAGGCATAAATCTAACATAAACATAAACATACATACATTCATTTCATACGGGTATCAACCCAAATTTTATAAAAACATATATGTATATATACATGCATTTCCAGCCCCAACACGTTTTAAAAACCAGTAAAAAGGGGTCTCTAGAAACTCACAGTTGTTTCAAATCTTAAGACTCTTCACCCGAGCTCCTTTAATCGATTCTAACACTGGAAACCTTCTAAACACACATTTGGAACACATAAAAACACAAATAAGCATTTAACCGAGGCTAAGGTTGCCAAGAACAACTCAATTTCACGAATTCTTACCTTGAATTCGAATCCTGCTTGAATCTCCTTCTCAACCCGAAGCTTCTTCTTCTTTCTCGCTTCTAAAAGTTGAATGATGGTGTTGTTGCAGGGTATAATGGGCGACCATGCCTCTTTTGTATAAATAAATAACAATTTTGCCCATTTGGCACTTTGGTCCCTCCTTTTAGTTGCTTTTTATTTTCTCTTCTTTTCTTCCTTTTTCTTTTATTTCTTGCTAAAAAAATACGGGTGTTACAAGTCCACCCCCCTTATATAGGTTTCGTCCCCGAAACCTGTTATTCCTCAAACAGATGTGGGTAGTGCTGGCCTCATCTCTTCTCAGTCTCCCACGTAAGACTCAGATCCCTTCCTGTGCTTCCACTGTACACGCACAAGAGGAACCACTTTATTCCTCAACCTCTTTTCTTTACGATCAATGATTGCCACTGGGTTGCTCTACGTAGTTGAGCCTCTCATCCACCTCGATATCCTCCAGTGGTACAACCATGTCTTCATCAGCTAAGCACTTTCTCAGATGAGATACATGGAATGTGGATGAATTCCACTTAATTCATCTGGCAATTCAAGTCGATAGGCCACCTCTCATACTCATGCGATAATTCGGAAAGGTCCTATGTATCTCGGGCTTAGCTTACCTCTTTTCCTGAATCTAATAATCCCTTTCCAAGGTGAGACCTTCAACATAACTCGTCACCAACCTTGTTCTATCGGCCTCGCCTCTTGTCAGCATACGACTTTTGCCTATCTTTTCGCCGCCTTCATGAAGGCTTTGATCTTTTCTAATTTCTCAGTCGTTGCTTCAATCCCTCAACACCTCCCAGTTCTTTCTGACCATGTCTCCCCAACATACGGGGTCCTACATCTCCTACCGTATAGCATCTCGTATGGTGCATGCCAATACTGGCATAAGCTATTGTTGTACGAGAATTCTGCTAACGGCAAGTGATCATCCAACTTCCTCCAAATCGATCACGCACGCCCGAAGCATGTCTTTCGAGTGTTTGGATCGTCCTCTCAGACTGACCGTCTGTCTGAGGGTGATATGCTGTACTAATGTGTAGTCTCGTCCCCATTGCATCGTGAAATCTTCCAAACTTAGAGGTAAACCGAGTGTCACGATCAGACACAATAGACACCGGCACACCATGACGAGCTACAATTTCTTTGATGACAGATCCGCCAATCTTTCAGATGAGTACGTTTCGCGGATCGGTAGGAAGTGGGCACTCTTGGTTAGTCGTCAAACTATCACCCATATGGCATCATACCCTTTTGGGGTACGTGGTAACTTCGTGATGAAATCCATGTGATGTTTCCCTTCCACTCGGGTATATCCAACGGTTGGATCTTCCCGTAGGGCTTCTAGTGTTCCGCCTTCACTTGTAAGCAAGTCAAGCACTTACTTACGTACTCCACTAAGTCGCGTTTCATACCCGGCCACCAATAGTCTTCTTCTTTCATATCGTGGTACATTTTGGTAGCACCAGGGTGAATGGAGTATCGGGTCTTATGGGCCTCATCCATGATCTTTCCACGTAGATCCCCGTACCGAGGAATCCACGCTCGCCCAAATCGGGTCTTAACACCAAGAGTGTTCTCACCCAGTTCTGTAACTAGACCTCTCATCCTTTCAGAGTTAAGACGATCTTCCTTCAAAGCCTCGTCTTGAAACTCCTTAACCTGCGTCATCACGTCAGAGGTCATAATTAGCTGATAAGCCTTCACCCGAATCGGCTCGGGCCTTTCCTTCCGGCTAAGGGCATCAGCCACCACATTGGCTTTGCCCGGGTGGTAATGGATCTCACATCATAATCATTTATCAGCTCCAACCACCGTCTCTGCCTCATGTTTAGATCCTTCTGCTCGAAGAAGTACTTCAGCTCTTGTGATCCGTGAAGATGGTGCCTTCGTCCCGTATAGATAGTGCCGCCAAATCTTCAACGCGAAAACCACCGCAGCTATTCTAGGTCGTGCGTGGGATAATTGACTTCGTGGTCTTCAGTTGTCGAGATGGGTAGGCTATGACCTTTCCGCGTTGCATCAATACGCAACCCAGCCCAGAATAGGATGCATCCGAATAGACCACCAAGTCTCATTTCCCTCGGCAATGTCAAGACAGGAGCTTGTGTCAGTCTCGTCTTCAATTCCTCAAAAGTGTCCTCCTGTTCTCGACCCCACACGAACTTTACATCCTTGCAAGTCAATTTTGTCAAAGGTGAGGCTACCTTGAGAAGTCTTGAATAAATCTTCTATAGTACCCGCCAGCCCCACGAAGCTGCGAAACTCGGTTGGCGTCTTCGGTGACTTCCATTGCATCACGGCCTCAACCTTTGCTAGGTCCACCATTATTATTCCTTCTGGCATTACTACGTGACCCAGAAATTGCACCTCGCGTAACAAAAGCGCACTTGAGAACTTGGCGTACAATTTTCTCCCTTCCCAACGTTCCAACACTTCCCGATATGCCCCCGGCTGCTCTTCTTCACTTCTCGAATAAATCAGGATATCATCGATGATACAATTACTGATTTATCCAACATTGGTCGTCACACTCGGTTCATCAAATCCATAAAAGCAGCCGGCGCATTTTCAACCCAAAAGACATGACAAAACTCGTAGTGACCATAGCGAGTACGAAAGGCTGTTTTAGGGATATCCTGCTCCTCACCTTCAGTTGATGGTAGCCAGATCGAAGATCTATCCTCGAGAAGCAACTGGCACCCTGGAGCTGATCGAACAAGTCATCGATTCTCGGTAACGGATACCGATTATTTTTGTCAACTTGTTCAATTCACGGTAGCCGATCACATTCTCATGCTACCTCCTTCTTTTTCACAAATAAGACCGGGGCACCCCAAGGAGAGATACTCGGTCTAATGAAGCCCTTGTCAAGCAACTCCTGCAGTTGCTCCATCAACTCCTTCATCTCCGTAGGAGCTAATCGATACGGTGCCTTGGCGACAGGTTGGGCACCGGGTATTAAGTCAATTTGAAATTCAATTTCACGGTCAGGTGGCAATCCCGATAAGTCTTCCGGGAACACATCTGGAAACTCACCCACACCGGAACGTCAGATAGTTGTGGTGTTGGCATCTCCACATCCTTTACATAACATAGGTAGGTGTTGCACCCACGCCTCATGTACTTCCCCGCCACCGCCATCGAAATCACCTTCGGAATCATCGTTACCCGATCACCGTATATTGTCACCAGACTTCCGTCAGATGCCGTCAATCTAATCATCTTCTTCGGCATACGATATTTGCTTCATAGGTTGCCAACCAATCCATCCCTAGTACTACATCAAATCCACCTAGGGCCATCACATGTAATCTAGCAGCAAACCTATGGCCTTCTAATTCTATGGCACAGTCCTCTATCACATCAGTAACTCTAGTGGACTTACCAATAGCGGTTTCTACTTCAAAGGGCTCATCAATGCATTTACAACTAACAGGCAATTTAGCACAGAAAGTAGCAGAAATGAAACTCTTACTAGCACCAGAATCAAATAACACAGAAGCAAGAGTTTGATTTACTAGAAACGTACCTGACACCACATCGGGGTCCGTCCTAGCCTCTTCCTGCGTCTAGTGAAAGCCCTGGCACTTGCTCTCGGACCTTCACTCCCGTCTTCTTTACCCCTGAAGCCTCAGCCCTCGCTGCTTACAGTCCCTGCTCATATGGCCACTTTCTCCACAGTTAAAGCACTTACCCATCCGGCAATCTTTGATATGTGCCCTGTCTTCCCGCACTTGAAACAGATTTGGATCCCCACTTGCACTCCCCTGAGTGCTCCCTTCCACACTTACCACACTTCCTCACCCCAGCTCTAACACGACCACACGGTGGTCATCCACTCTTGCCTTCTTATTGTTCGTCGAAGTATCACCCCGACCAATCTCTTCCCTTGCCAGTTCTTCTCTCCACTTCCTTTCTTGCTACCCTCAGCCTTTACCAAGGCAAGCCCGTTCATCGAATAACCTTCCCGCCAAATCCACTGCCGACCTGAAAGTGCTTGGTCGGGCAGAAATCAATGCCAACGAATTTCAGCTGGCAGCCCCTGAATATACCGGTTGATCTTTCGAGACACCGCGTCACCTGCTCCGGCACCAACACAGCGCCAACTCGTTAAACTTGTGGTATATTGTTGGTGGGTCATTGTCCCTGCCTCTAACTGCAGGAACTCTCTCTCAATTCTATCCATTTCCCGACGAGGACTGAATCCTCGATCACCAGCCTTTTTAACTCAGCCCACTTCATCTTCCCTATAGGCCTGCTACCCTCGGCTTGGACTATATTTTTCCACCACATAAAGCCGACCCTGTGAAAGAGTGGGTAGCAAACTTCACCTTCTTGTCCTCCTGGCAATCACTAATATCGAGGACAGCTTCCATTTCCATCACACCACTGGTGAGCATCAGTAGCAGTACCAGAACCATCAAAAGTTGGGGGCTGCACCTCATGAATGCCCCGTAGTTACAACCCCGGGCTGTCTCCCGTAACTGTTCTTCTTCCTCTTCCTCTTCGTCACCGGATAATACTGTTTCTGCTTCTGTTCGTTGCTGTCTACCCGTGGACCGATTCCCCCCCGTCTATCATCTTCACATACTGCCTTTATCACTTCGGTCACTACAGACGGTAAAATCGTCTGCATGACTTGGTGCACCTCCTCGATCACTGTCTCTTTCACCGAGGCTCTCAATCATCACTCTCATCCACTCCCCCCGAGGGAGTAGTATTAGGTTCTTCGGAAACCTTCTTCTCTTGTCTAGGCTTCCTCTTGTGGCTCGTGGTTCCGCACCACTTCCGCCACTGCCTCCACCAATTGGGGCTTTAGATGATCTACCACCAACAATCTTCTATCACACTGGAAGATTCAAACACCAACACGGTCATTCAAGGAAATAGCTCAGTTTATGTCGAGTATAGTAAGTCCCTAATTACAGTGGCCAGTTGTGATTAGCCACTTACTCTACTCTTCACACCCCGAGCATTACCTGTCCTGACTACATTAGTATCTAAGTCTAACAGTACATATAAACCATACCATGCGCACGTAACACTGGTTAACTTTCAAGAAAATACCTGATGGCACGCAACTACTCAGATTGCATTCTCTTCCTTTCTGTCCCATTTTCAGTTTAAGTTTTAGGTTATTTTGAAAAAATTTACCCATTTTACTTAAACTTTGCTCTGATACCAACTTGTAGGCCCCGTCCCGGGCACCTCACAGTTGTTCGTCATTACCCATAAAACATACATTTAATATAACTTAAAAAAAACCATGCAGCGGAAACTTTGAATTTACTATAAATGCTTTTGCAAAGTAATACAACACCCATTACAAAATATCGTTTGTTTGCATTACAATACAAAAACATTAACAAAAGAATGCCATCCCAAAAGAGCTGAGTAGCCGCCTCGTGCCATCCTCAGCAACACTACCTGCAACTGGAAAACACATAAAAGTCAGCGTTGCTGAGTGAGTTCTAGTTTTGTAATAAAACATACTTTTACTTATTTAAAGTATCCTTTCGTGCATGCGTTCATACATCTACGTACACAGAGATAATATTCGTTATTATCTTCATCATCGTTATTCATCGTATCTCTTTACTTCTCGTAGGATTCTGTCAGGCTTTACCCACTTCATAGCACTTGGCTATGATACTGTGGTCGAATGACAAGAATCCCATTCATTTACTTGCGCATTGAAAGGTGAATTGTACCAATACCATATGCTACACCCCGATCGTTATTAGCTACCGGGCCGAAGTCAACATATGAACAACAAAACGTATGCCACGGTACTAGAGGTACGCGGTAGAGGTACCATGACCATGGTCAATCATAGAGAAGGACCAATCGCGTTATTCAATGCTTGCAAGACATAATTCGTTCGTTCATTAATGCATGTATTCATCATCATTCTTCTTTTCGTTCATTCGTTTAATACATGCATTCATCAACATGTTCCTCTTTCATTATCTTTCTCTTTACGTTACATAATACTTCATTAGTTCATTCTCGGTATTCGTAAAGTTTCGGAAGATAAGCATCACAATTACAAGGAACATACACACTCATCGTACATTACTCATCATACATTCATCATCATACATTCATCATCATACATTCATCATCATACATAGCATATACATACGTAATCATACATAGCATCATCACTCATATTCAATAACGTCGTCATGTCATACCATACTTAACAATATTTTATTAATAATATTGTTAACAATAATAATACACTGATAATAATATCAGTAATAATAAGGGTTAATCATACTCATCTTATATGCATGAGACATCATCATTTATTAACCCTAGTCAACCCTGGTCAAACCCTCGAACTTCGGACTTACTGGAAATTTCTGTAAAATTCTAAGTTTTCTGGGCGTTTGAGCCCTGTTTGGCGTATAAGCCCTCTGGGCGTATGAGCCCTGTTAGGCGTAAGAGAACTGCGGACTTTTCATCTTATACTTAGAATTATCATCTGGTCATACGACCACACTGTTGGTCGTATGAGCACTATTGGTCGTACCATCCCATACTTAGAACGCCTAGTAGCCACCCCCTGTGTGCCATCCTCAGCAACACTACCTGCCAAACTGGAAAACACATAAAAGTCAGCGTTGCTGAGTGAGTTCTAGTTTTGTAATAAAACATACTTTACTTATTTAAAAGTATCCTTTCGTGCATGCGTTCATACATCATACGTACACAGAGATAATATTCGTTATTATCTTCATCATTCGTTATTCATCGTATCTTTAACTTCTCGTATGGATTCTGTCAGGCTTTACCCACTTCATAGCACTTGGCTATGATTACTGTGGTCGAATGACAAGAATCCCGATCATACTTACTTGCGCATTGAAAGGTGAATTGTACCAATACCATATGCTACACCCGATCGTTATTAGCTACCGGGCCGAAGTCAACATTGAACAACAAAACGTATTCCACGGTACTAGAGGTAAGCGGTAGAGGTACCATGACCATGGTCATCACAGAGAAGGACCAATCGCGTTATTCAATGCTTGCAAGACATAATTCGTTCGTTCATTAATGCATGTATTCATCATCATTCTTCTTTTCGTTCATTCGTTAATACATGCATTCATCATCATGTTCCTCTTTCATTATCTTTCTCTTTACGCTACATAATACTTCATTAGTTCATTCTCGTTATTCGTAAAGTTTCGGAAAGATAAGCATACACAATTACAAGGAACATACACACTCATCGTACATTCATCATCATACATTCATCATCATACATTCATCATCATACATTCATCATCATACATAGCATTATACATACGTAATCATACATAGCATCATCACTCATATTCAATAACGTCGTCATGTCATACCATACTTAACAATATTTATTAATAATTGTTAACAATAATAATACACTGATAATAATATCAGTAATAATAAGGGTAATCATACTCATCATTATATGCATGAGACATCATCATTTATTAACCCTAGTCAACCCTGGTCAAACCCTCAAACTTCGGACTTACTGGAAATTTCTGTAAAATTCTAAGTTTTCTGGGCGTTTGAGCCCTGTTGGGCGTATGAGCCCTGTTAGGCGTAAGAGAACTGCTGGACTTTTCATCTTATACTTAGAATTATCATCTGGTCATACGACCACACTGTTGGTCGTATGAGCACTATTGGTCGTACCATCCCATACTTAGAATTATGTTCTGATCATACGACCACACTGTTGGTCGCATGAGCACTATTGGACTCTTCAACATACTTAGAAAAATATTACTTGGTCATACGACCACACTGTTGGTCGTATGAGTCCTATGGACTCAACACTTAGAAAAATCACTTGGTCATACGACCACACTGTTGGTCGTATGAGTCCTATTAGGTAACACTTAGAAAAATCTCCTGGTCATACGACCACACTGTTGGTCGTATGACCACTAGTGGACTCATCAACTTGTACTTATCTATTCTAAGTCCAAATTTCAGACATATTAGTAACCTGTTCATGTGTCTAATTCATAGTCCAAGTCCCAAACATCATAATGCCTAGTTCTAAACATATACACATGATTCTAGGCATAAATCTAACATAAACATAAACATACATACATTCATTTCATACGGGTATCAACCCAAATTTTATAAAAACATATATGTGTATATACATGCATTTGCAGCCCAACAGTTTAAAAACAGTAAAAAGGGGTCTAGAAACTCACCTTAGTTGTTTCAAATCTTAAGACTCTTCACCCGAGCTCCTTTAATCGATTCTAACACCTGGAAACTTCTAAACACACATTTGGAACACATAAAAACACAAATAAGCATTTAACCGAGGCTAAGGTTGCCAAGAACAACTCAATTTCACGAATTCTTACCTTGAATTCGAATCCTGCTTGAATCTCCTTCTCAACCCGAAGCTTCTTCTTCTTTCTCTCTCTCTAAAAGTTGAATGATGGTGTTGTGCAGGGTATACTGGGCGACCATGCCTTCTTTTGTATAAAATAAATAACAATTTTGCCCATTTGGCACTTTTGGTCCTCCTTTTAGTGCTTTTTATTTCTCTTCTTTTCTTCCTTTTTCTTTTATTTCTTGCTAAAAAAAATACGGGTGTTACACTTCTCTTCCCCAACACTTACACTTTTCAGTCGAGAGAAAGAGAAGAGAGCGAGAGAACAGAGAAAGAAGAGAAAGAAAGGGAGAACGTGGTGATTCGGGCTCGAGACTCGTCAAGTGGCTAGTCAAATTGAAGCTCTTCATCTTCTCCGTGATAATGTGAGTTCTAGAACCCCAACATTTTCATGTTTTCATATGATTTTGAGGCTGGATCACATATAAACCCTATTTTGTAAAGTGTATGTTTGACCCATTTGGGTGAAATTTTGGGTAACGTGTTTAGGGTATGATCTAGGACTTGAATGTGCTTGTATGATGTCCTAGCATGAATCCTTGAGGTTTAGTAAGGCTAATTCGGGCTAGAAATGAGTTTAGAGGAGTTTGTATGCCGTAGGACGCGACTGCTGTTCGTGATGAACTCCAGTCGCAGCCCAGTTAGGGCTAGGCGACTAAAGGGCTAGTCGCCCGACTGAGGAAGACTGATGTTAAATCGTACGATTGAGGCTCAGCCACCCGACTGGGGCTCAGTCGCACGATAGACCATGCGACTGAGGGTTCAGTCGCATAGGTCCATTCGCATAGCTGTTCAGACGCACGACTGAGGGTCAGTCGCATAGGTCCATTCGTATAGCTGTTCAGACGCACGACTGAGGGTTAGTCGCATAGAAGCCCATTCACATGGTGTTTATTCGTACGATAGGAGGTCCATTCGCACGACTGTGTGCCCATTCGCATGACTCAGTCGCATGAAGGTCATGCGACTGCAGTATGCTCAATCGCCCAAATAGGGCTGATATGAATGAGTAGAGAAGTGTATGTGCGATGTATGTAGGCTAAGTATGATGTAGCCTTATATGATGGTAATGACTGATGACTTGTAAATATCTATGTTCCTTGTGTTGATGCGTGTTTATCTTTTAGTGACTTTACGTGAATGAATGAATGAATGAAACGAATGTAGTAAGAACGTAAAGTGAAAGATAATGAAAGAGGAACATGATGAATAAATGCATGCATTAGTGAATGAACGAATGAATTAAGAAAGGCTTGCAAGCAAATGAATGGAGGCGCACACCCCTGGCAGGTGTTAGCTCAACTGTGATGCTGGTTAGCTACCCCGAAGGATGCACACAGGGTCAATCTTTGAGATTTATAATGAGGTGAGCAACTTCGTGTTGCAACAGACTCGGTTAGCAGGCAATCGTGAGATTGCCACTGAGGTGAGCAGCCGTGTGCTGCAACAGACTTGGCTAACGTATGATAGAATGAAAAGTGGAAGATAAATAGTGCATGTACCTACCCCGGGTGACTGGATCAGCATTTGTGCACAACGTTCGTGGTTGATCACCACAGGTCCAGCACCAGCAGTATAGTATGATGTTTGGGGTACCGTACGTGTCACCGAAAGTTATGAACATTCGAACGAATGTAATGAATGTAAGAATGAAAGTACAGAACGTACGAATGAAAGTAAAGAATGTATGTACGAACGTGAATGAGAACGATGAATGGTACACGAATGAAAGTTAATGAACGAATGATGAAGATAATAATAATATTATCTAAGTGTACGTATGTTGTATGATCGCATGTATGTAAGGACTGTTATGACAAATGAAAGTATGTTTTATTATAAAACTAGAACTCACTCAGCGACGCTGACTTTTTATGTGTTTCCAGTTGACAGGTAGTGTTGCTGAGGATGGCACGAGGCGGCTACTCAGCTCTTTTGGGATGGCATTCTCCTTTTGATAATGCTGCCACGCAATGGGGTGTGGACGCATAACGCATGCAACAACTTATGTTGCATGCGAGTGTCAAGTGTTCCTTGAGGATCCACATAAACGGGATTACTTAAGGAATCTTCTTTATGATGAAAATTTAATGTTTTTATACTAGAGGTCACTGTATATGACCCTTTTTGTAATAGTGCTTTTGTGATGTAATGCAACATTTGATGTTTTGTAATTGGCGTACGTTGTATTAAATGGCAAAAGTATTTATAGTAAAAGAAAAGTTTATCTTGAATGTTTCCGCTGCAATGTAATGCAACATTTGATGTTTTGTAATTGACGTACGTTCTAAGGCCTCACGGGGTGGAGGTGGTGGCGGACGTGGTGCTGAACCGCGTGTCACGAGAGGGAGACCTAGAGTGGAGAAAGTGGTTCATGAGGAAATTGAGACCCCTTATCAGGAGGGAGTAGACAAAAGCGCCAATTTGAGAGCCTCGGTAAAAGAGGCATATCAGGTCATGCAGACGATCCTACCGTCTGTGGTGACCGAAGTGACTAAGGCTGTCAGGGAAGGTGAAAGAAAAGAGAGGAACCGGTCCTCGGGAAGACAGGAACAATCGGGGCCGGGAACAGTTATTTCTGATGATGAAGAAGAAGAGGAAGAGGAGCCTGTGCAGGAGCAAGCACGAGGCTGTAATTATGGGGCATTCATGAGGTGCAAGCCCCCTACTTTTGACGGTAATGGTACTGCGGCCGATGCTCATCGATGGGTGAGAGAGATGGAGGGTGTCCTCGATATCAGTGAGTGCCGAGAGGACTAAAAAGTGAAGTTCGCAACCCATTCCTTCACGGATTCGGCTTTATGCTGGTGGGATAATATAGTCCAGGCCGAGGGTAGCAGGGCCATTGGGAAAATGAAGTGGTCCGAATTGAAGAGGTTGGTGATCGAGGAGTTCTGTCCTCATCGGGAAATGGACAAAGTTGAGAGAGAGTTCCTGCAGCTGGAGGCGAGAACGATGACCCACCAACAGTATACCACGAAATTCAATGAAATGGCACGTCTGGTGCCGGACCAGGTGACACCTCTGTCACGAAAGATAAAGAGGTATATACAGGGTTTGCGGCGGATGTTCGCAGGCATATGATCGCCTCCGACCAACTACCTTTAGGTCGGCGGTGGACCTGGCTGGGAGGTTGTATGATGAACGGGCGGTGGTGGTGGTAACGGATGGTAATAGGAAGGGTGGTGACCGGAATTGGAACGGGTAGAGGTTTGGTCGGGGTGATACTTCGACGAGCAACAAGAAGGCCCGGGTGGACGATCGTCGTGTGGCCACACCGGGTACGGGACTGAGGAGGTGTGGTAAATGTGGAAGGGAGCATGGTGGGGAGTGCCGACTGGGGCTGAACGTTTGTTTCAAGTGTGGAAAGCCCGGTCATATGGCTAGGGAGTGTAAGGGCATGAGGTGCTTCAATTGTAGGGAAAGTGGTCATATGAGTAAAGATTGCAAGAAGCCGAGGTCTGAAAGTTCCGGCGTGAAGAAGACGGGGAATGAAGGGTCGAAGGCAAGCGCCAGGGCATTCACGATGACGCAAGAAGAGGCTAGGACGGACCCTGATGTAGTGTCAGGTACGTTTCTGGTGAACCAAACTTTAGCCTCCGTATTATGTGCTCCATCTTCGTCTTACAACCCCTCACGTTACCCTTTATTTTGCTCTCCCGGTGGGGAATTCGACCAACCTCTTGCCGATTCCGACCAACCTTCTTCAGCCACCAAACACGAAACGAAACCCACCTTTGCCCATCACCACTAGCTGCCATCTTCTCCGATTACCAAATGTATCACTAATCCCCTTCGTATCTACGAACGACTATTCCGGCGAGTGTAATAGTTCTCCTCTGGTTCACGTTTTATGCAGATCCGTTCCAACCGAAGACCGAGGTAACCGAAAACCACACCCTTAGAACTGATGCATGCAGTTAGCTTTGTTTATATGTTTTAAAGATATGAAAGTCAAGCGTATGTCGAAAGCATTCCACAACTGGTTCATATTTGAAATGGAAGGATACTGCACGTAACTTACAAGTGTTCAAGAACTATTACAATAGCATTATAAATTAACTGTTTACAATTAATATTATTATTATTGCTCTCATTCATTATTTTAACCCAAGCCAGCACTATGGTTGTTATTATTTTTTTTATTTTATTCCAACTATTTAGGTTAAACAAATTGAAGTTTCTGTAAGAATATGACCCAAAAGTTCATTTGTTTAACATATGGTTATTTTATAATTTAATTGCTTGGACATTAAAAAACATAGATATATATATCTATTTGTTTGCTACATACATACATATATATATATGATTTTAAAGTGTATATATAAATATGAATGTTAACTTTTATATAAACATGAAAAAAATATGGAATTTATAAAATTATATGTAAACTAATAATTGGATCATCTTCGCAAATTATTATTTTTTTAAACAAAAAGGCACTAGATGAATGCATTATAACTGTACAACTAGATAAAGCCTTACATAAGACTATAACAATTAATTATTAAAAATATGGTTGCAATTACATTCAAATCTTTACCAAAAGTACAAACAGTTTATGTAAAATAATATAAAATAGCCATAATAAGTCGTCTTATTAATATACGAGTGATCTAAAGCATCTAAAGTTGAAATGGTAACCTCGTAAAAAATATATTAATTGTAGGTTATCATTATTCGACACTAAGAAAACAAGACTAACACCATCGGGAATCATCACTTAAGGTACGAATTCTTACCCCACCTTTTATTGTTATGGTATTCGATTCGATTATTGAAACCGCTTTGACTTTCATAATCCGTTGAAATTCCTGAACGTCTTTGGCATTGAATCTGTTTCAATTGGTTTTGCGTTTATTGATATCTTGATACATTGTTATCTTTACCCCGTTACATTAAAACTTAGTATTACTTTTCATGCGATCTTAATTTATTGAATTGAACTCATTATCACATGTTCCTATGTTATAACATGATTACGTATTCGTTTGATGATTCGAGAAAACATATTTGAGATATATCATTGCAATACTACTTTAGTTTGTTATATTCCGTTACCCTAGCATGTCCCTACTTGTGGGGGTGACCGCAAGCATGTCGTTGCTGCATCGATGACATGGCACCAACCGTGACGGTGAGCAGATATCACGGCATCTCCTTCAGTACTTGCGAGGTACATTGGCCACATTATCTTGAGGAGGTGTATGGACGGGTCCTGGGATATATGCATATGATTATAGTGGATGGTTGTTGTGTATGCCCACACTCCATTTCACGTTCGGTACATAGGGTCTACAGCTCTATGTGCATGTTTGTTCTGATATAAGTTATTCGGCTCAATGGGCACATCCACATGATACGATTTAGTTTATTGACTTGTCTTACTTTGCATCGTATCATTTTATGTTACTTTATCTCTCGATGTTATTGCAGTTATCATTAGTCTTTCTTGTGCCTTTACTCATACTGGGCATTCGGCTCATTCCGTAAATATTTGTTTCCACACGTTCACAGGTTACTCCGGGCGGGGTGTGAAGAGAGATAAATTAAGCTCTAGGATTTTTGAACAATGAGAGATAGCCATTTTTGTAGCATACGCTAGTTATCTAGTTTGGCTGATTAAATAATATGTAATGAACACTTTACTCTAGGGCTCTCAAATGATGTTTTGATGATATAATCCTAACGTTTCAATTATGAAATCATGTCATATGTTTTGATTACTATGATAGTGACACGTCAACCCTAATTGGGTTGGGGTGTTACAATTATGGTATTAGAGCTAAGGCTCTTTCCTGTAGAAAACTTAAACATGTTTAATTTAGACATGTGAGGATTGGGTAGACATTTAGGTTAGGGTTCCATGTAATTCTATTATGTATTCTCTATTATTTCTATACGCTAATCTTGATGCCCATTTCTGTTAGATGCCTCCACATCATCAACCCCGTAGGAACACCCATAGGGCAAACCGATTGCATGCTGACACCGCTTCAAACGAGACTCCCGTTGATCCGAACATGGTCTCTGCTATCAACCAAGTTTTTGCCGGATTGTTACCTAACCTTGTTGCCCAAACTGTGGAGGCAGTTCTTCACCAAACTCATTTTGAAGGTCTTGATAACTCTAATTGGGAGAGCCCAATTGATGAGAACAACATAGATAACTCTACTTAGGGCATTCACGTATGGATCGAGAGGTTCCATAAGTAAAAGCCAAGGTCATTCAGTCATGCAACTACTCCCATCGATGCGAGAAACTGGATAGCCCATGTTGAGAAGATCTTTGAAGTGTTGGGTGTTGTGGATGAGTATAAGGTCAGATTAGCCAAATACAAATTGGAGGATGATGCACAAACTTGGTGGGAAGGACTTATGCAAATCAGAGGAGGGAAAGCCTATGCAGCTACTCTTTCGTGGCCTGAATTCCGTACTATCTTTTATGATAAGTTTTTCTCTACAGCTGACAGAGAAGCCTACATAAGAGAATATGTTGTTATCCAGCAGGGAAATGATGAACCAGGATCAGAGTTCATTACCCGATTTGCAAGGTTGGCTAATTTAACAGAAAGGAATTCTTATCTCGGACAGGAGACAACAAGAAGAGGGATAGGGATGGACGTCGAATTTAGCCCACAAGCCAGACATCCAATGCTGCTAGTCATTCAAAGGATCGTAGAGTTCAAGCAAGTCATAATAATGGAAATCAGATCCGACCATGGAAGCCTAAAAACCATAACCAGATTCAACAGTTTGAAGGTGCTATTAGGGCACAACCACTAAATCAACATGGGAACCCAAACCAGACTTTGATTCCACCATGTAACACTTGTGGGAAACGTCATCGAGGCATTTGTCATTGAGCTATGGGAAATTGTTTCTGGTGTGGTCAAGCGGGGCAAGTGATCAAAGATTGTCTGGAACAAGAGAACAAGAGGAACACTGGTGAGTCCAATGCATAAGCTAACACCGGGGGAAGAGTTTTTGCACTTACTGCTACTGAAGCTGCTGGTACACCAGGTACTGTATCTGGAACCCTTCAAATTGGTGAACGTGATATTTATGTGCTATTTGACACAGGGGCAACACACTCGATTGTTTCTCATTTGTTTACTAGATATCTTATGATTGATCCCTCGCCGTTAGATCATACTCTATCAATTTCAACTCCCATGGGAAACTCGCTAATTATCACTCACATATATAAAGATTTTCCTATTCGTGTTGACTCGATCGTGCGTAATGTGGATCTTTTGCCCATGCAAATGGGTGACTTTGATATTATTCTTGGAATGGATTGGTTGACGCGACATCATGTTACCATTGATTGTCATTCTCGACGAGTTATCTTCGGTGATCTTCATCATCCTGAATTTGTATATCAAGGAATTCAACCTTATAAATTTCTTAAGATTTTCTGCACTCAAAGCTCAAAAGTTGATATCGCATGGTTGTATTGGATTCTTAGCATCTATCTTGGATACCTCGGTTAGTGAAGATAGCATTGATGACCATCCTATTGTTCGTGAGTATCCTGATGTATTTCCGGATGAATTACCGGGATTACCACCCGATCATGAAGTGGAGTTCTCCATCGATTTAATTCCTGGCGCCGAGCCTATCTCTAAGGCCCCGTATCGCATGGCACCGTTGGAACTAAAAGAATTAAAAGAACAGCTACAAGAGTTATTAGAGCTTGGATTTATTAGGCCAAGCGTCTCACCTTGGGGCGCACCAGTCTTATTTGTAAGGAAGAAGGATGGTAGTATGCGGTTGTGTATCGACTACCGAGAGTTAAATAAGATTACCATTCGAAACCGTTATCCTCTACCCCGCATCCATGATCTTTTGATCAGCTTCATAGTGCCAAATTCTTCTCAACAATAGATCTAAGGTCTGGTTACCATCAGTTGAAGATTAGAGAGACGGATGTGCCTAAGTCCGCCTTTCGCACTCGTTACGGTCATTATGAGTTCTTGGTCATGCCTTTTGGCCTGACTAATGCACCCGCGGTATTCATGGATTTGATGATCCGAGTATTTCATGAATTCTTGGATAAATTTGTGATTGTTTTTATTGATGATATTCTAGTATATTCTAGAAGCAGGGAAGAACACAAGCAACACCTGCATAAAGTGCTTGAGACATTAAGGCAAAAGAAGTTGTGTCACACCCTGGCCACAGGGCACCTAGGGAGTGCGACCGTTTGGTACGCGTCATTGTTCACTTTTTATTGTTTGTCTTGAAAGACGTTTACGCAGCGTAAAAACATTTCACAATTTATTTCATAAAATAAAATAACTCTGATTATCTATAAAAAAGACAAACTTCATATATTCGTTGGGAATTAAATACCCATAATTTTACATAACATAGTTCAACACAATGTTTATAAAATTTTCTGTCTACTGACAGATATTCAAAACTTGTCACAAGGTCTATGCCTGGGAAACTTTAGTCCTTCCAGCACTATTCTTGTTAATATGTTCATCACAGGGTTCCATGCCTAGGATTCATAGTCCATCCAGCACTAACACCTGACTAAACATATTTATTCATGTTTACCTGGATATGTTTGAAAATAATACATCAGCGAAAAGCTGGTGAATACATTTAATTTGACACAAAAATATTTTGGCATGAATAACGATAAACAGTTAATCATAAATTAACGGTAAACCACATATTTAGCAGTCTATTTCAACTGGAAGTCCCCCTCCATATATACTGGTATTGGTGCTCAGGCAGTCTTAATACGGGACTCTCCGGATCTGCACTGAGTCTGAACCAGCCCTAGTATGGGATTTTCACCCATCCCCAGGATATAGTTTGACCAAACATACATATACTTCTGGTCTAAATGTTTTAGCACAATACCTCTATGCATTAACATGGTTAACATACTAATGCCATTTTCGCAAAATAAAATCATTTGAATGTGTTGAAAGCATTAAACGTATCCTCTAAACTTGATAAGCTTTTGTTTTTGAACCTCGAAGTAACTTAAGGATTAAGTCACGAACTTCTAACACCTTGATTAATTCAGAACTCCTATACTTGTTATCTTTATGAGAGTTTCGTGTGTGTGAAACTAGGGAAAGGGATTGTGAAATGAAATAAAGCTAGAAGCATCTATTTATATATGGATATTTCTTACTCATTAAGTATTTCTTCCTCATTAAGTATTTCTTACTTATTAAGTTTTATATTCTATTCAAACCTTTGCCATTAAGTTTTATATTTTATTCAAGACTTAGCTATTAAGTTTTATATTTTATTCAAGACTTAGCTATTAAGTTTTATATTTTATTCAAGACTTAGCTATTAAGTTTTATATTTTATTCAAGACTTAGCAATTAAGTTTTATTTTATTCAAGACTTAACTATTAAGCTTTATCCAAAACTTAGCCGTAAGTTTTATTCTATTCTTTATCTAAACTTAGGCACTAAGTTTTATTCAATACTTAATTGTTAAGTTTTATACATAACTTAACTATTAAGTTGCATTTGAAGGCTTAGCCATTAAGTATTTATCTAAAAACTTAGTCATGAAGTCACGCTTGCAACATAACTATGATTATTTATTGACAAATATAATATGAAAAATTCGCAAGTGTTACAAGTTGTATGCCAAATTTTCGCAATGTGAATTTTGGCTCAGTCAAGTAGCATTCTTGGGTCACATTGTATCAGCGGAAGGAATTAAAATGGATCCAGCTAAGATCGAGGCCATTACTAAGTGGCCTAGACCTACCTCAGCCACAGAGGTCCGAAGTTTCTTGGGTTTGGCAAGCTATTATCGAAGATTTGTGGAAGGTGTTTCTGTTATTGCCTTACCCCTCACACAACTATTGAGAAAAGGGGTGAAGTATTCTTGGAATGAAGAGTGAGAAAAGAGTTTTGAAGAACTAAAGAAACGACTTGTATCTGCCCCGATACTCACTCTTCCATCTGGTTCAGGAGGATTTCAGATTTATAGTGATGCCTTGAAGAAAGGGCTAGGTTGTGTGCTAATGCAACACGGGAAAGTCATCGCCTATGCCTCCCGTCAATTGAAGCCTTATGAAATTTATTATCCGACACATGATTTGAAGTTGGCAGCAGTAGTCTTTACATTGAAGATTTGGCGACATTATCTATATGGCGAGACTTGTGATATCTTCACGATCTAAAAGCCTCAAGTATATATTTACACAAAAGGAACTAAATATGAGGCAAAGAAGATGGTTGGAACTTTTAAAAGATTATGATGCTAATATTCAGTACCACTTGAGGAAAGCGAATGTGGTGACCGATGCTTTGAGTAGAAAGAATTTTGGAGCGGTATCTTGCCTTCAAATTCATCTGCATGTTATTTTAAAACTTGATAAGATGGGCATTGGTATTCAAGTTGGTAAATCTGATGGCTACCTAGCAAGAATGAAAATCAAGCCTGACCTCATCTCACGAATTAAAGAAGCACAACAACATGATGTGGAGTTGTGGGCGATAACGGAGAACATTGAGCTGGAAAAGGAGTCCGAGTTTCGTGTGGATGAGCATGGAGTAATTTGGTGTGGGAAGAGATTATGTGTACCTGATGATTCCACCCTTCGTGAGTCATTACTAGCCGAGGCACATAGCTCGCCTTTTTCTATCCACCCAGGATCAACCAAGATGTATCGTGATCTGCGTCAAAACTTTTGGTGGAATGGAATGAAGGAAGATGTTGCAAGATATGTAAGTCGATGCCTCACGTGCCAGCAAGTGAAGATTGAGCACCAACGAGCCAGCGGACTCTTGCAACCGTTGGATATTCCTGTGTGGAAATGGGATGAAATATCAATGGATTTTGTTACAGGCCTGCCCAAGACATTTAAGAAGAATGATGCTATATGGTTCGTTGTTGATAGGTTATCCAAGTCAGCTCATTTTCTACCGATTCAGCAAGGATTTTCCGTTAGTAAGTTATAAGAGGTGTTTCTTCAAGAGATTATTCGACTCCATGGCACTCCTTCCTTGATCGTTTCAGACAGAGATCCGCGTTTCACTTCTCAATTTTGGAAAGGTTTTAAGCAGCTTGGGGTACACGATTGAAGTTTAGTACCGTTTTTCATCTACAAACAGACGGGCAATCAGAACGTACGATTCAGACTCTTGAAGATATGCTCCGTGCATGCGCACTAGAGTGGACAGGAAACTGGGATGAGTATTTATGCCTTGTTGAGTTTGCCTACAACAATAGTTGGCAAGCTAGTATAGGAATGGCTCCGTTTGAACTCTTGTATGGTCGAAAGTGTAGAGCACCGATCTGTTGGGAAGAGGTTGGGGAAAAGCTTATCGAGGACCTGAATTAGTCCAAATTACAAATGAAAAGGTTGCCGTCGCCCGTGAGAAATTAAAGGAAGCACAAAGTAGACAAAAGAGTTATGCAGATCAAATCGCCGATCATTAGAATTCAAAGTTGGAGATCACGTGTCTTTAAAAGTCTCACCATGTCGTGGCGTTCGTAGATTCGGGGTCAAAGAAAAGCTTAGTTCTCGTTTCATCGGTCCATTTGAGATTCTCGAGAGATTGGAGAAGTTTCTTATCGCCTAGCATTACCGCCTCAACTTCTCACGTCATAACGTCTTCCATGTATCCTTGCTAAGAGGATATAATTACCATCCAATCCATGTCAACAGTTACCCGTTACATACAATCCAAGAAGACTTATCCTATAAGGAAGAACCGGAAGCTATATTGGATCGACAAGAAAGAACCATGCGAAGGAAGGTGATTCCTTTTGTCAAGGTTTATGGAAGAACCACTCCGAGCGTGAAGCAACATGGGAAATCGAAGAATCAATCCGCTCATTGTATCCTAGTCTTTTTGAAAATTAGGTTTTCATGTATCACGTAACTGTGAACCATGTACTTTCATTTACATATGTCGTGATACGTTTATTTCGATACCTTTGTGATTATATCAACTATTCTTGACCTTTAAATTTCGAGGACGAAATTTTTTAGGGGGTAATAGTTGAAATAACCGTAAAACATAATGTTTCAAGTCAAATAAAACTTAATAAAATAAACATAAAACTTAATAAATAGATGTATTTGTGTATTTATTTATAAAAAATAATAATAATAACCAAATAAATAATAAATCATAGAAGAATTTAAAATTATATTATATATATACACACGTAAAGGGGGTACATAATACATTATATTATTAAAAAAATCAAAATAAAGAAGAAGACAAAACTACAACCATGATTCAATGATAAAGAAAAAAAACGGAACTAAATTAATATATGTATATATAAGGATTTATTTGATTGGTCAGAAAAATAAACATTATCTTTGACTTTATAAAACCTTCTTTTCATCATTTGACCAAACTATCATCCATATCCACCCCAAATCGAAAACAATGAAGGCAGCCTAGTATTCACGCCGCCCTCTCCGTCAGCTTCGATCAGAATTGGAAATGACCTCTCAAGCACGGGTTGACTGACCATGTTGAATCCTTTGCTCGTAAAACCAAGATGTGCTCCATCTTCGTCTTACAACCCCCTCACGTTACCCTTTATTTGCTCTCCCGGTGGGGAATTCTGACCACCCTCTTGCCGATTCCGACCAACCTTCTTCGGCCACCAAACACGAAACGAAACCCACCTTTGCCCATCACCACTAGCTGCCATCTTCTCCGATTACCAAACGTATCACAAATCCCCTTCGTAACTACGAATGACTATTCCGGCGAGTGTAATAGCTCTCCTCTGGTTCACGTTTTCTGCGGATCCGTTCCAACCGAAGACCGAGGTAACCGAAAAACCACCCTTAGAACTGATACATGCAGTTAGCTTTGTTTATATGTTTTAAAGATTTGAAAGTCAAGCGTATGTCGAAAGCATTCCACAACTGGTTCATATTTGGAATGGAAGGATACTGCACGTAACTTATAAGTGTTCAAGAACTATTACAATAGCATTATAAATGAACTGCTTACAATTAATATTATTATTATTGCTGTCATTCATTATTTTAACCCAAGCCAGCACTATGGTTGTTATTATTTTTTTTATTTTATTCCAACTATTTAGGTTAAACAAATCGAAGTTTCTGTAAGAATATAACCCAAAAGTTCATTGTTTAACCGTATGGTATTTTATAATTTAATTGCTTGAACATTGAAAAACATAGATATATATATTTGTTTGCTACATACATACATACATACATACATACATACATACATACATACATATATATATATATATATATATATATATATATATATATATGTATATATGATTTTAAAGTGTATATATAAATATGAATGTTAAATTTTATATAAACATGAAAAATATGGAATTTATAAAATCTATGTAAACTAATAATTGGATCATCTTCGTAAATTATTATTTTTTTAAACAAAAAGGCACTAGATGAATGCATTATAACTGTACAACTAGATAAAGCTTTACATAAGACTATAACAATTAATTATTTAAAATATGGTTGCAATTACATTCAAATCCTTACCAAAAGTACAAACAGTTTATGTAAAATAATATAAAATAGCCATAATAAGTCCTCTTATTAATATACGATGATCTAAAGCATCTAAAGTTGAAATGGTAACCTCCTAAAAGTTATATTAATTGTAGGTTATCATTATTCCACACTAAGAAAACAAGACTAACACCATCGGAATCATCACTTAAGGTACGGATTCCTACCCCACCTTTTATTGTTATGGTATTCGATTCGATTAATGAAACCGCTTTGACTTTCATAATCCTTTGAAATTCCTGAACGTCTTTGGCATTGAATCTGTTTCAATTGGTTGTGCATTTATTGATATCTTGATAGATTGTTATCTTTACTCCGTGACATTAAAACTTAGTATTACTTTTCATGCGATCTTAATTTATTGAATTGAACTCATTATCGCATGTTCCTATGTTATAACATGATTACGTATTCGTTTGATGATTCGAGAAAACATATTTGAGATATATCATTGCAGTACTATTTTAGTTTGTTATATTCCGTTACCTGAGCATGTCCCTACTTGTGGGGGTGACCACAAGTATGTCATTGTGGCATCGACGACATGGCACCAACCGTGACGGTGAGCAGATATCACGGCGTCTCCTTCGGTACTTGCGAGGTACATTGGCCACATTATGTTAAGGAGACGCATGGACTGGTCCTAGGATATATGCATATAATTATGGTGGATGGTTGTTGTGTATGCCCACACTCCATTTCACGTTCGGGAAATAGGGTCTGCAGCTCTATGTGCATGTCTGTTATGATATAAGTTATTCGGCTCAATGGGTACATCCACATAATACGATTTACTTTATTGATTTGTCTTACTTTGCATCGTATCATTTTATGTTACTTTATCTCTCGATGTCATTGCAGTTATTATTATTGTTACTTGTGCTTTTATCCGTACTGGGCATTCGGCTCATTTCGTAAATATTTGTTTCAGCAGGTTCACAGGTTACTCCAGGCGGGGTGTGAAAAGAGATAAATTAAGCTCTAGGACTTTTGAAGAGAGAAAGATAGCCATTTTTGTAGCATATGCTTGTTATCTAGAGTTGGCTGATTAAGTAATATGTAACGAATACTTTACCCTAGGGCTCTCAAACGTTATTTTGATGATGTACTCATAACATTTCAATTATGAAATCATGTCTTATGTTTGATTACTATGATAGTGACACGTCGGCCCTAATCGGGTTGGGGTGTTACATTGTCGTCGTCATCATCGTCGGCCTTATCATTTTAGTTGTCGTCATCGTTCTTTTTGTTGTCATTGTCGTTGTTGTCATCCTTGTCGTCATCATTGTTGATGGTGTCATCCTTGTTGGCGGCGTCGTGGTCGTCATCGTTGTTGTCATCATCGTTGTTATCATCATCGTTGTTGTTCGTCGTCATTGTAGTCGTTGTGGTGGTTGTCGTCGTTGTTGTCGCCGTTGTCGTCGTTGTCGTCATGGTGGTTGTCTTTGTTGTTATGGTTATCATTATCGTGGTTGTCTTTTTCGTTGCGTTATCGTGGTTGTTATCATCATCGCCATCGTTGTTGTGGTCCCTGTCATCGTTATTTTGTTTTTGCCGTCGTTGTCATCATTGTTTTCGCCTTTAACAAGTATTTTTGTTTTTAGGCAAGTCACACCTAATTTGTCAAAATATAACTACAATGTATAGAATAAAAGTTTTTCAGAGCACCCCATCTTATTTGAAAACTTTAATTTATTTAAGAGATCTTTCAACAATTATTTATACATAATTTTCGCAAAACTAAAGCTTATAGAATTTAAAAAACAATGGTTAGTTAATATATGTTGTAAACACAATTGTAGTTAAGATCAAAGATATCTAGAAAGGTAAGCCGGTGCATACTAGTTAGAGAGAAGTGTTCAGTCATTCCATGATTAAGGAAAGTTTCCAATTAATTATAAGATGTAAACCACAAATCATACTAAATGTTAATCGTGCATCGATTTTAAGAAACACAACATTTTCTCAAGGTGATGGCTTAAAAAGGATTTTTAGAGGCTTTATCACAGCATCTCGACTCAGATGAACCGGCTAATTTAAAGTCTTTATAAGTAAAAATGATAATAGTTGATAAATAATAATACTAATAATAATAAAATACTGACGGATTTGTCATTCACCTAACACTTTTTGCTTCTTAGAAGTGTTCATAAATGATCTCAATACCCATTCTGTTTGAGCTTCATCTTGATCAACCGTTCCAAGCTTAATCTACAACAAACCACAATTTTATTAACAAAGTAAATTTGATGTTTGAAGTTTGATAAGCGAGTATATATAGCTTGTTGTGTTTAGGGATGGATGATTGTTACCTGATACAATCGTAACTCAAACCGCGGCCCGACCTCCTTCAAATCAATAGATTTCGGCCCGCCACTTTGTCTGTAGACATGATTCCTGTATGTGCACGAAACAACCAACCATCAGACATAAAACAATAATAATACCACCCACCGCCATATAACTCTTGTCTTGGTACCAACTTAATTATGTATGACCATGACTAAGGTGGTAATGAGAGGGTCAAAACATACCATTAAAACTTGTATTATTTATTTATTAAGTATTGTTATAAATTTGTAATGTGTTACTTGAATATGATTATAATAACAGAATGATTAAGTAAAAAGCTAATTTTAGTCCAAATAACAACAATTTAGGAAGTTCTATTCATTTGAATATACTTTAAAAATAGGTTAATCATCATTTGATCTATTAAAGATACCTAAATCAACCCATTTGTAGATGACTATAATAACAGAATGATTAAGTAAAAAGCTAATTTTAGTCCAAATAACAATTTAGGAAGTTCTATTCATTCGAATATACTTTAAAAATAGGTTAATCATCATTTGATATATTAAAGATACCTAAATCAACCCATTTGTAGATGACTGACACCACTAACCATGATGTGAACAAAATGTTCTGCGCTTTTCAAGCCAGCATGAGCATGTTAGACAAATATACAACAAAATGAAAATGCATACAGCGGATCTAAACCTCAGAAACTAGAATAAAGAGTCAATTAAGTTTAACTGAAACAAGCTAAACATGCAGAAAAAATACCTGAAAGAAATGTAATCTGACTGATTAGCAAAAGTGATGATGCGTTTCGTATCAGGCTTGGGCACTGGAAAAAGATGCTTCAAGATGTTTGCAGTTCTTCTACCAATCTATTCATTAAATATAGATACTTGTCACTATCAAAGTAAATGACTAGATAACAACTTGTTTCCACTTAGGGACATTCAAAATTCAAGCCAACCAAATAACCCACTTGATACATTTGGTCGGGTTACTCTAAAAACAAATAAGAATCGGTCCAGTTTCAGATTGTCTTTTGAATGGGACATCACCCAATAACCAGCTGGGGTCATAATGAAAATCCACAACTTCACATTAGCTCAGCCTACATCCCTATTTGATGCAAGAACATCACATTTCCTAGGTAATTTCAAAGCTATGTTTGCAACAGAATTTAAGTCCAAAGCACAGATGTATTATATAAACTAGGTAACACTAGTTTAAACAAACAAAAAACTTCCATTTGGTCCATGGCAGCCAGCGCTCCTAAGATCATAGAAGCAATGCTGCAGGCTACGCTTGAAGGAAAATACGCCCATAAATCATGTTTGTAAAAATCGCTACGGTGGGGTAATTTATATATGTAAAATCACCTAGGAACTAATCGGTATTAGTCAGGATTAATCGGATTCGAATTTTATGTAATTTATACATATATGTGTATATGTATACATATATATAATTAAGTTGTTCCTAAGGGACCGAAGGTCTCAGGTTCGATCCGTGGAAACGGCCTCCCCACAAAATGTGGGGGAAAGACCGCGTACATCTTCCCTTAAATGGGACGGACCCTCCCTGGACCCTGCGAAATCGCGGGAGCTCTTTGCAGCACCAGGTACGCCCTTTTATATATAATTAAGTTCAAAAAAAATCAAAAATTAACACATTTTGACCAATTGACCAAAATTTGACTGATTTGACCCAAATCTAAGCAATTTTGACTAATTTTGAAAAAAGGTTGACCAAATTCGACCAATTAGGTCCGACTAGGTCCGATTTTTCCAACTAAGACCAATTACGTATTAAACCCACCGATTATGTGAAATCGCCAATATTGGTGGCCGATTTTGGATTAATCCTCGATTAATCGCTGACTAGGAACGATTTTTACAGCACCGCCATAAATTCCTCCTGATTGAGAAATATAATGTTAGGTTAATCTTGCAATTATTATTAAGTTTTGGGTTAGAATTAAAGTGGGTTGGTTTATTATATAATAAAGATGCTATAGGATTGTTTCATAATTTTGTTTTTCCTTATTTAATTTAGCTTGGGGGTTAAGTTAGATTATTATAAATCCGGATAGCATCTCAATATCTTTAATTAAAAATTTTTGGATTTTGGAAGTAGTAAAGATTACGGGCTGACTATTTTCTTTCTTCTTCCTGTTCGTTTTCTGTTTTCTAAAATTTTGTGTCAATCGGGTTCGATCCAATTGACTTCAATTGGTATCAGAGCTTGGTTTAAACCACTGCTCGATTACACAAAGGGTCTGATTCAACAAGGGGTTACAATACTTGAAGGGCTGAGGTGCAATCGACTCTATTATTGGAAAAACTAAAGGACATGTTTTCCGATTAAAGGGGGGCCGTTTATTATCAGCAATCAAGGCTGATTTTCCGGTGAAAACAGAAGACACTTCTGGTGGCAGAAAATCAAATCGTTCCTCACAAAGAAACCACCAACCTGGCGTTGTAATGCCCTGTTTTGACTACCTCAAATTACATGATTTGGGTTGTTAAAATTAAGGCAATCTTTAACATTCATGGAGTATGGGAAGCTATCAAACCTGGTGCTGCCGTGCTGGTGGTGTTGTTGACCCAAAGAAGAACAGCGCTGCAATTGCCTATCTGTATCAGGCAATACCAGAACTGGTTCTACAGGTTGCACAGTTCGAGCAAGCCAAGGATGTATGGGCTGCTCTGAAAGCCAGGTTTGTGGGTGCTGATCGAGTACAGGTGGCTAAAATGGGATCTTTAGAGACTGAATTTGAGTCTTTAAAGATGAAAGACGCAAACACGAGTGAAGAGTTTGCTGGTCGGGTCAGAGGTATTGTGTCCAAATCAAACAGCCTCGGGGCTGTTTTTGAGGACAAGAAACTAGTCGAAAACTCCTCGGTTCTGTTCCTGATCGTTTTCTATTTTCGACCCCCTGTAGCTTCTATTGACCAGTTTGCTAATGTTGATACTATGATGTTTCAAGAGGCGGTTGGCAAGTTACGGACGTATGAAGAACGAATCAGCCTGGTGGTAAGTCCCAAGGTTCCAAGGGTGATCACCTACTACTCTCTTATGAAGAATGGCAGGCAAAGGAGACCAAAATGGAAGTGGTCGTGGTCGTGGTCGTGGTTCTAACAAGGGAGATGGTAGAGGCCGAGGGAGAGGCTGGGGTCGCTCGAACAGTCGGGGAAGAGGTGATGATCGAGGTCAAAGTTCAAATCAGCAGCAGAAACGGGGAAGGTATCGTTCTCAAATTCAGTGTTTTCGTTGTGATGCATATGGACACTACTTGTCTGAATGTCCAACAAGGAAGAATGATGAAGCATTCAATTTGGCACAAAAACAAGATAATGGACCAGTCCTGTTAGTGTCTGTTCACAAGGAGACAGAAAAGGACGTCGTTTTCCTTAACGAGGAAAAGGTGATGCCACAACTTTATGTGTTGAATCCGGATGAAATTCACACATGGATCCTTGATAACGGTGCAAGCAATCATATGACATGTAATCGTGAACTGTTTTCTAACATTGATTATAATACAGTTGGCAAAGTAACGGTTTGGGGATGGTTCATGTGTTGACATACAAGAAGGAATATTATTTTGGCTTGCAAGAATGGCAAACAACGGATATTGGAGGACGTTTATTACATACCATATACAAGGACTAATATTCTTAGTCTTGGCCAATTCACAGAAGTTAGGTGTTCAATTCTAATGAGAATCAATACCTATGGATGCATGAAGCCAATGGAACGACGCTTGTGAAAGAACAAAGGTCTCCAAATCGTTTGTACAAAATTGAGTTGAAGGTAGCAGCTCTGATTTGTTTGCACGCAAACATTAGTGACAAGACATGGTTATGGCATGCACGTTTGGGTAATTTAAATTTCGACTCTATAAAGAACATGGTTGCAAAGAAGATGGCACTTGGTGTACCAAACATAGAGTATCCTAATCAGGTTTGTGATTCTTGTCTTCTAGGAAAGCAAACTCGTTTACCTTTTCTTGATTATTCTATTTACCGTGCCACGAGACCTTTGGAATTAGTGTACGCAGACTTATTTTTAAAAAGCACGCCTGAGGCGCGCCTAGGCGCAAGGCGACCTCAGGCGCAGAGGGGTTCGCTTTTTGTCACACAAGGCGAGCTATGTACAAGAAGCGAGCGCCTATGTCGCTTTTTCTGTTGAAACCAAAGGCGCAAAGCGCGGGATTCATGTACAGGAACATGAAATCGAACTCCAAAACGAAGATGAAAGTTAAGAAATCGAAGCTTACCTGGTTCGAAGAGGAAAACCTGGGATGAAGATGGAGAAGAACACGGAGATATACCTCAATAATGGATGGAGCAGAAGTGGAAGTGTGGAACAAAGAGATGACAGCTTTTGAAACTTTTAGGGTTACAACTTCAATTTAATTTTATTATAAGTTACACATTTCACCCTTGATGTTTTTGTTTTTATCAATTTTAACCTAAAACTTTTTTATATGTTTATTTGTTTTTCTTTCCTTAATTCATTAAGACTTGTGCTTCAATAACTTATACAAATAGCTTTTTATGTTGTACATTGAGGTTATTTATATATTAAATAATATACATCTTTTAATTGTCTAATTCTTTTATCATAAAAAGATTAATATTATAGCAAGTATTATATGAAACTAATTAAAATTAGTATTACTAATACTCTGAGCTTCGCGTATGAAAATCCCGCCGCTTTTGGCTTTGCGCTTCTGTTTTAGACCTTGTCGCTTTTGTGTGCTTCTCGCTTTTTAAAACCAAGTATGCAGATCAGCAGATGTATGCAGATCAGCAGATGTATGCAGTCCCATTTCTCCTGTAATGCAAGGTGGAAACAGGTACATTCCTAATTGTGGATGACCACAGTCGGTACATGTGGGCTTTCTTAATCAAGACCAAAGATGAGGTCTTTGAATGTTGGAAGGATTGGAATAATTACTCAAATGAATATGACAGTATGACACTCAAAGTCCAAGTTGGAAGGATTTTATTGTGCTGGTGAACCCTGTTCAAATGTCAGGAGAAAGTGGAAATATGCAGCCAAACAGTGGGAAGGATCAGACCACAACTCCGGGCAGTGATTCAGCTCCAACAGTGCCTGTTACTGGGCCAAACAGTCCAGTTACAGCTCCAAACAGCCCAGAAGAATCTGATTTCGGGCCCAACAGCCCACCTTCTGGCGAAGATGACAGCCCAAAATCTGCTGTAGCAGGCCGTGGGCCATTGCTACCTCATTTGCCCACTGATTTAGAAGGCCCAGCAGATCCATCTAATGCAGTACAGAAAACCTTTGATGATACTCCTGTTCGTGCTCAAAGATCTATTGAAAAAGTCCTCAAAGGTGCCCCCTTTGATTATGATGATCTTCTCATAATGAAAGAAGAACCAAGTTGTTATACCAAGGCTGGAAAGAATGCTAAATGGAGAGAAGCAATGCAGCAAGAAATACAGTCAATTGAAAGAAACAACACATGGAAATTAATCGAATTACCACCCGGTCATCAACCCATTGGGCTAAAATGGGTGTTCGAAGTTAAAAAGGATACAAATGGAGCTGTTACCAAGCATAAATCATGTCTCGCAGGTAAAGGCTATGTGCAAAAGTTTGGAATTGACTTTGACGAGGTTTTCGCTCCGGTAGCGAGGATGGAGACCATAAGGCTATTATTGGCCTTGGCAGCACACTTTGGGTGGAATGTTCATCATCTACATGTTAAATCTGCATTTCTTCATGGTGATCTAAAGAAAGAGGTTTATGTAGAAAGGGAGCAGCAGGTTTACAGGTTAGTGAAGGCTCTATACAGCTTACGCCAAGCTCCTAGAGCCTAGAATACTCGCCTAGACTGCACCTTAAAACAACTTTCATTAGGTGCAAACATGAACAGGCTATTTATCGAACGGTGATCAACAATCAATTATTGCTTGCGGGAGTGTACGTTGATAACCTGATTGTAACAGGAGGAAATCAAGATAATATAGCAAGTTTTAAAGACAAATGGAGGCTTGTTTTGAGATGAGTGACCTTGGACTCTTGCAATATTATCTTGGTATTGAGGTGAACTAAGGTAACCAAGGAATCTCGATTAAACAAGCTGGATATGCGAAAAAGGTACCAAAACAGGCTGGTTTATCAGAGTGCAATGCAGCTAGTTCCCTATGGAACCTGGTTTGAAGATGTCAAAGAAGAATGAAAGGCCAGATGCTGATGCAACTGATTAGAGAAAGCTGGTTGGCAGCCTTCGTTACCCAACACATACACGGCCTGATCTGAGCTTTGCAGTTGGCAATGTAAGTCGCTATATGCAGTCGTCAAAACAGGTTCATATGCAAGCTGTTAAACAGATCATGTGCTACTTAAAAGGCCCAGCTAAATTGGGACTACACTACCAAAAGAATGGGATTAAATCACCATACGGCTATAGTGACAGCAGCCATATGGTTGATTCAAATGATGGCAGAAGCACAACTGGTCTGGTTTTCTATTTCAGTGATGCGCCTATCGCATGGAACTCCCAGAAGCAAGTACGGTGGCCTTGTCCTCGTTTGAAGCAGAATTCATGGCCGCTACTACTGCAGCATGCCAGGCACTTTGGTTGAGAGGTTAATTAGCTGACTTAACTAGCTGGAAGGAGGAAACTGTTACACTTAAAGTTGATAATCAGTCAGCTATAGCTTTGATGAGGAACCCGGTGTTTCACGAGAGGAGCAAACACATCAATACATGTTATCATTTAAAAAGGGAGTGTATTAAAAGGGGAGAGATCAAAGTTGAACGCATAAGTGGAAAGCTGCAAAAGGCGGATATTCAAACCAAGGCTGACAGAAGTTTAAAGAGATGAAGGAACAGTTAAACTCGGTATTTGGAATTGTATTGTGTTATTTAGAATATACGAGAGGACCTCTATATATAGAGTACAATCAGCTAACTATAGTAAATTGTAATCTTACAATTATAGCCTAATCACAATCATTGACATATATAAACATAATTATTGTCTAACATTCCCCTCAAGCTAAGGCCGAGGAGCGACCTGTAGCTTGGCTCTGAGAAGTTCAAATCGTTGAGAGGATAGAGGCATCGTGAACACATCTGCAATTGGATCGTCTGTCTTCAGGAATTGTATTAGGAGCCTTTTTTGAGCAACTTTTTCTCTGACGAAGTGAAAGTCTATCTCCACATGTTTTGTGCGGGCATGAAAGACTGGATTGGCTGAGAGATAAGTGGCCCCTAGATTGTCACACCATAAGATAGGAGCTGATGTCATAGATGTGTGAAGTTCCTTCAGAAGCGCTTCAAGCCATGATAACTCAGCAACGGTATCTGCTAGAGCCTTGTATTCCGCCTCTGTTGATGACCGAGAGACAATGCGTTGTTTAGGAGCACGCCATGAAATGAAATTAGATCCAAGGTAGATGGCATATTCGCCGGTGGATCGGCGATCATCAAGAGATCCTGCCCAGTCTGCATCAGAGAATGCTGTGAGAGAATGACTTTGGGCATCCGTATAAGCATGAATCACCGAGGTTGAATTTTGTCTAATCAGCAAGCCATAGTGTGTAGTTCCTTGTAGATACCGAAGAATTCTTTTGACCGCAGACCAATGATTCTCGATTGGTGAGTGCATAAATTGACACACCTTGTTAACCGCGAAGGTAATGTCAGGTCTCGTAAGAGTTAAGTACTGTAGAGCTCCTACTATTTGTCTAAATTTGACCGGGTCATCAAACAGGGAGCTGTCGCCAAGAGCTAAGTGTGAGTTAGTGTGAGTTAGTGTGAGTTAGTGTGAGTTAGTGTGAGTTGGTGTTCATTGGTGAGGCAACTGGTTGTGATTGAGAGAGGCCTGCCTTTTGAATGACATCCTTTGTATATTTTTGTTGTGACAGAATTAAGTCATTGGCCTTGTGAAGAACCTCGATTCCTAGAAAGTATGACAACCGACCCATGTCTTTGATTGCAAAGGAGCTGTTAAGCTGCTGAATGGTGTGATTAATCAGCCGAGGATCATTGCCGGTAAGTATGATGTCATTGACATAAACAAGCATGTACATCAAGGAACCGTTGTGTGAGTAAATAAAGAGAGAAGGATCAGTTTTAGATCCTTGAAAACCCAGTTGACTTAAAGCTTGCGAAAGACGGTTGAACCAAGCCCGTGGAGCTTGTTTTAGTCCATAGTGGGACTTGTGAAGCAGACACACATGATCCGGCTTTGTGGGGTCAACAAAGCCCGGTGGTTGGCGTAAATAGATAGTTTCCTTGAGATCCCCATGGAGGAATGCATTCTGCACATCTAGCTGTCGAAGTTGCCATTGTCTTGTCACGGCAAGGGATAGAACCACACGAATGGTGGTGGCTTTTACCACCGGACTAAAGGTCTCATGATAATCAATCCCCGGTTGTTGATGGAATCCTTTTGCTACCAGACGAGCCTTATGGCGTGTAATATTTCCCTGTTCATCACTCTTCAACCTGTACACCCACTTACAATCGACAACATTAGCATTGGGAACAGGTGGTACTAAAGTCCATGTGTCGTTTCTCGTTAAGGCTTTGAACTCTTCGGCCATGGCAGCACGCCAGCACGCCAGCACGCCAGTGAGGATTTTTGTTGGCAATAGCAAAAGAGCGTGGTTCGGTTGTGGGAGGTTGTGGGGAGATGTGAAAGGCAGTGGCATTGTAGGGAGTTCTTTGTTTTGGATTTGGTTGAAGGTTTGCAGGACGTGGACGAGGTGGATTGTCAGTGGAGACGGTTTGTGGAGGTGGTTGTCTTCTGTTGTAGGTGTATTGGAGAGGTGGTTAAGGGATGTTGTGGGTTGGTAGAAGTAGGTTGTTGGCTAGATTGGGGTTGGTTGTTGGGCTGTTGGCTGGTGATGTTGGTGGGCTGGTGGGATTGGGGTTGGTTATTGGGCTGTTGGCTGGTGAGGTTGGGCTGGTGGGAGTGGGGTTGGTTATTGGGCTGTTGGCTGATGGTATTGGTTGGCTGATGGGTTGTTGATTAGTAGATGAGATTGTTAGGTTGTTTGCTGGTGAGGCTGTTAGTCGTGTGGGCTGGTGGGTATGATTAGGTTAGTTGGGATGTCGGATGAGTTGGTGGGTGGATTTTGGGTTGTAGATGTTGGGTTGGGTGTGTGATGGTGTACCGGAGATGGATAGGAGGAGAAGTATGGGTCCAGAGTGGATGGGGTTGATGGGGAGGAGGAAGATTGTAGAAAAGGAAAATGTCTCATGAAACCGCACATGTCGAGCAACATAAATGCGGTTGGTGACAGGGTCAAGACAGTGATATCCGTGATGAGAGGGGCTGTACCCTAAGAAGACACAAGGTAGGGAGCGAAAATCCATCTTGTGTTTGAAAAGCATTGACACCCAAAGACACGAAGACACGAAGACACGAAGAAATGATAGGTCTGGTTTACGTTTGAAAAGATGTTCGAATGGGGAAATATTTGAAGAGGCGATTTATCAAGTACGTGGCCGTGTCAAAGGCAAAATTCCAAAAATGCTTTGGAACACCCGATTGTGCTAAAAGAGTGAGGCCACTCTCAACACCATGACGATGTCGTCTCTCAACAAAACCATCATGTTCGCTGGTGTGAGGGCACGAGTGACGATGTATGATCCCCAAATTTGTGAAAAAAGAGGATAGACTTCGAAACTCTCCCCCGCCATCCGTTTGAACAGCTTTGATTTGTGTTTGAAATTGTCGTTCTGCCATTTTATGGAATTGTTTGAAGGTAACCAAAACATCAGATTTTTGTTTGAGGGGAAAGAGCCACATATATCTAGTAAAATGATCAACACAAAGTAAAAAGTAACGATGACTAGAGATAGAAGAAACTGGACCCCAAACATCATAAAATACTAATTCTAATGCACGAGTGCTTTTATGAATTGAGTTTGATAAATGCATTTTGGAGGATTTCCCCATAGGGCAGGAATTACAAAATGAAAAAACTGAATTTGATATAACAGGAAGATTATTGCTTGAAATCATAGACTTTAACAGCTGCAAGTGGGGATGTCCAAGTCTTTGAAGCCAAGTTGTGGGAGAGGCTCGAACGGTTGAAAATGCAACATTTGAAACAGGATGAAACTTTGGTAGTTGAAACGACTAGAGGCCGTCTTTACTTGGACCCGTGAGGAGGATATTGCGTGTAACCGTATCCTTCACACAAAAGAAAGAAGTGTGAAATTCAAAAAATACATTGTTATCTTGACAGAAACGTTGTACAGAGAGAAGGTTACGCTTGATTTGTGGAACATGTAAAATTTTATTAAGTGAAAGGTTTTTGTCTTGGAAAGTAAATTTGGTGGATGCAATGTGGAGAATGGGTAGACTTTTGCCATTACCAACAATAAGTGTATCCTTACCATAATACGGCTCGAATTCGTCGAAACCAGAGAGATCCGACGACACGTGGCTGCTTGCACCTGTGTCCGGCAGCCATGATGAGGATGCTTGTGAGCGTTGGTCAACAAAGTTGGCTTGAGGAGGCTGCCTTGGTGGACGGATTGTTGTTGGGTCACGGTTGGGACATTGTGAAGAAATATGGCCAATACCGCACGTGTTGCAAGAACCGTAGATGGTATTTTGATTAGATGCCCATGAAAATCTAGGATTTGTACCTGAGACAGGAGCTGCTTGACGGGTGTTCTGATTTGTGTTGTAGCGTGTGCGACCCTGTCGATTGTGCGAGCCACGAGTCTGTTCTCCGCGGCTAGCATAATGAGCCTGACTTTGCTGTTGTGCTGGTTGGACAGTGAGACCTAGTTGGGTCAACAGCTGTTGAAGGGAGTGAACAGTTTCTGGTGGCAGTTGGAGACTCGGGGAATCGCGGTTGCTAGTAGCCATGAAGGCCTGGGCAACGGGTGCAATGGGATCAGCCTTTTTTACCATGTATTCATGATCTGCAAGTAGGCTGGGAAGTTCCAACATAGTAACAGATGGTTGTCTTGAGATGAGGGTAGGCTTTAAGGGGTTGTATTCTTCCCAAAGACCAGAAATGGCTAGCATAACATCTTTTTCTTTCATAGGCTCCCCAATGTTAAGGAGGGCATCAGAATATTGTTGAACACGTGTGAGGTAATCAGCGGACACTTCTTCCGGCTTCATCTCGACTTTCAGCAGTTGAGTTTTGAGGGTATATTCGCGTGAAGATGTATGAGGGGCATAAGCACGTTCCAAGGCAAGCCACAATTCAGAAGAGGTATCTCCTTGTACATGTTTGAATGAAGCTTCGGAGATAGTTGAGAGAAGTAGCATGTGGATATGTGCATCATTGGAAATCCATGCTGAATATTCAGGATTTGGGACGGTTGTTGTTGGACTGTCACCAGCGATCTCTTTTGGTGGGCATTTAACGGAGCCATCGACATAGCCAAAGAGATTATTGGTGATTAGAAAAGGTTAGATCATCATTTTCCAAAAACCGTAGTTGGTAGGGCTTAATTTAAAGCCGAACTTGTGAGAGTTGTGATTGGTTTTGTGTTCGGTGGTGAAAGTTGTGATGGCCATTGTGGACCAGATCGAATTGGGGCTAGGGTTGAAGGCGGCAGAAAGAAAAGAAGAAGAAACAGAGGTAGGATTAGGGTTGATCGATCACAGCTCTGATACCAAGTTAAACTTGGTATTTGGAATTGTATTGTGTTATTTAGAATATACAAGAGGACCTCTATATATAGAGTACAATCAGCTAACTATAGTAAATTGTAATCTCACAATTATAGCCTAATCACAATCATTGACATATATAAACATAATTATTGTCTAACAGGAACTTCTTGGAATGAAGATCACCACATGATCAATTACAAGATTAAGGGGGTGATTATTGGGTTAATCTTTCAATTATTAATAAGTTTTGGGTTAGAATTAAATTGGTTTGGTTTATTATTTAGAATAAAGATGCTATAGGATTGTTTCATAATTTTGTTTTTCCTTATTTAATTTAGCTTGGGGGTTAAGTTAGATTATTATAAATAGGGATAGCATCTCAATATCTTTAATTGAAATTTTCTGGACTCTTTTGGTAGTAAAGATTACAGGCCAACTATTTTCTTTCTTCTTCCTGTTCGTTTTCTGTTTTCTGGCATTTTGTGTTAATCAGTTCCGATCCAATTGACTTCATATAAAGTATAATTTTAACTATAGTAATGAATACGACAAGAAGGAGAGTGTATACATTGGTAGAGAATTGTTGAGAATCAAATGTGGATAAGCCTCTGAAACAGTTCCCATTTCCTTCTTGTCTTTGCTGTCATGTCTGGTAACCTTCATTAGAGTTTGGATTTAATAATTAAAAAAGACTATGCATGACTTGTCAATAAGAAATGTACAATAACTTACCACATTGAGAATCTGAAAATAAGCAGTTGGACCAAAAGGCAAGTGACTTATAACTATCTTATCAGGGACACCACGATGTTCATAAACAAGTATAAGATCTGTGAAATCGTGTGATCGGCAAGTCTCAACTATTTCAGACATAACCTGCGTTCACCAAAATTCATGAAATGACCAAATCAAAGTCGGACCTAAACTATTCGATCACAATGTTATTTACCAAATTACAATTCAGAAGAAGCTTATTTAACTTCTTAGTGTACAAAAATATATGGCCAGTAATATTAAGACATTTATTGAGTTTATAAAAAAAGAATATTGCATATTTGGGTAACATACTACACCTTGGTTTTCAATTTTAGGTAATATATAATCATATAAGCAACATGTCATAGTCTCTTGTTGCATATCAAGTGGAACAAGCTAAGAATATTATCATTCCAGAACACATATAACCTCACAAACACAAATCTCAATCAGAAACCCAAGAACACTTGAATTTGCCCCCTAAATCATAACCTGTCTAGATAATACACGACTCAAATACTGAAATATATCCCAGAAACAAATACAGATGAAGAATACAGTCTGGAAGTAGAAATGCAGATTAGAATCGAACACACAAAATCACGAAGAAAGCATTTGAAATATGTGAAATCAAACAATCATCTTCCCCAAATTGTCTCTAGCCAAAAAAACGTAAATCAAAAACCCTAAACTACAGAAAAAACCATAATTTTATTTTGAGGTGGTGATCTAGGATTCTAAGGGAATGGAAATGGTGGTAATATTAGAAGTCTTTGGCTAGTGATGGTTGATGACAGTGACTATTTAACAAAACAAATGGCTTAAGGTGTTGGCTAAAGCTACATGTAAATGAATGTAATAGCCTAATAAGAAGGATAGGATTTTTTTTCTTTCATTTTGTATTTTCTTTTAAATAAGAAGCAATTTCATATATCCCTCCCTAAACTTGCAAAATTACATATTTCCCCAAAACATGCTTGAAAGCATTGTAAATTATGCATAAAAATTGTTATTTGGGGAAATATATTATTTTGCACGTTTAGGAGGGAATATATGTAACAAAAACAATATTACCTAAAAACATAAAACTTTCAAGATAGATAACCAGGTACATGTCATGTGCTGCAGCCATCGGTAAACAATTGAGCATAATACTTTACATCGAAAGAGAAATATGACAATGATATGTTACCTAGACTAAAACGAGATCTTAGTATGCTACTATGCTACCAAACAAACAAACAAACCCAGTATATCCCACTCAGAGCAGGGTCTAGGGGTGGTAGGTAGTGGCGAGTCTTTCCTCTATCTGGGTAGGTAGAGAGACCGTTTCCAAAGAGACCCCCGACTCGATCAACAAAAGCAATAACGATAGCAGGGCAGCAAATAATATATCATACAGCACACAACATACACTTAAATTCACCAACAGATTAAGATGTATGCTACTATGCTACCAAGAATGCAATATTACCAAACAAACATCAGCTTTAAAACTTCAGTACCACCTCTTAAAAAGGCTTTCCAATATAAAAGGCTTATGTACACAAAGCACATTTGAAAAGGTTTAGCATCTTAAAAATCACCCAAGAAAAATAAAACATCAAAAAGGTAAATCAAGTTACATCAATCACTTATAAATTATATAACCTGACCACACGAATTTGACCCCTAAATCGTACTCTGTCTAGAAAACACACACGACCCTAATACTAGAATATATCCTAGAAACAAACACAGTGTGGAAGTAAATTATGTAACCTGACCACCACGGTTCATTCGTTGTGAATTAGGGAAGACAAACTTCAATTCCTGCACGTGAAGAAAACAGTTGATATGAGTAGAAAAGGAAAAAGAAAAAGAAAACAGGATAGTGAATGATAAGGTAAGGTATTGGGAAAAGGGAACCTTTACGAACTGTTAAGAGGAGCACTTGGGTCGTGAGAGGTGGTTAGCAGAATCTTTGGATCTCGTTGGGTTGCATTAGCGTATTCGTCATCAATGGTGGACCTTGGAACTATAAGCAAAATGGAAGACATAGTAAGTTATCATCCATCAGTCAGCCGTCGTGTGTATATAGAAATAAAACATCAGAGAAGAAATGTTGTCCATAAAAGTACATACATACTTTGGGTTCGTTCATCTTCAAGGTCGATTTCCTGGCGAAGTGCGGCCTCGTCGTTTCGAAGCTCGGTTGGAATTGGTTTACCCTCTGCAGAAGAGAAGAGAACAGAACATCATATCATATGAATGGATACATGTTTGTTATATCAAAAGTAAGTAATGATCGATAAACCTTACCTTGAAGAGCTTGTTTGATTTTGCGTTTCTTCTCATACAGCAGGCGTTCTTTGCCTTCCAGGCTCTTCCGGTACAGATACTCTCTTCTCAACCTTACGTTCCGTCGCAACATGCTTGCTTTCGATGCGCTGGAAGAAGACGACAGATGGATGGATGGAATCGAAGTTTTAAACTCCAAAACGAAGATGAAAGTTAAGAAATCGAAGCTTACCTGGTTCGAAGAGGGATTGAGACGGCGGCAGGCCAAATGGAGTCCGTTTTTTCTGGATTAATATCTGCAGAATATTTCTTATAGACGAAAACAACACTCTCACTGAAGAAATTAAGCTTCTTCGTGCAAAATTTGAGAGGAATCCTGAAGTAACATGATTTGCTGTTGAAAATATTCGGCTTCTTGAACAACTTAAAAGGTAGATTCAGAAGAACGCGGAGTGCAGCAGAAGTGGAAGTGTGGATTTGACGGTTTTGAAACTTTTAGGTTACAACTTCAATTTAATTTTATTATATAAGTTACACATTTCACCCTTAATGTTTTATTTTTATCAATTTTAACCTAAAACTTTTTTATATGTTTATTTGTTTTTTCTTTCCTTAATTCAAATGACTTATACAAATAGCTTTTTATGTTGTACATTAAGGTTATTTATATATTAAATAATATACATCTTTTAGTTATCTAATTTTTTTATCATAAAAAGATTAATATTATAGTAAGTATTATATGAAACTAATTAAAAAATGTATTACTAATACTCTGCGTTTCGCCTACGAAAATCACGCCGCTTTTGCGCATTGCGCTTCTGTTTTAGACCTTGTCGCTTTTGTGCGCTTCTCGCTTTTTAAAACCAAGTATGCAGATCAGCAGATGTATGCAGTCCCATTTCTCCTGTAATGCAAGGTGGAAACAGGTACACGTTCATAATTGTGGATGACCACAGTCGATACACGTGGGCTTTCTTAATCAAGACCAAAGATGAATTCTTTGAATGTTAGAAGGATTGGAATAATTACTCAAATGAATATGACAGTACGACACTCAAAGTCCAAGTTGGAAGGATTTTATTGTGCAGGTGAACCCCGTTCAAATGTCAGGAGAAAGTGGAAATATGCAGCCAAACAGTGGGAAGGATCAGACCACAACTCCGGGCAGTGATTTAGCTCCAACAGTGCCTGTTACTAGGCCAAACAGTCCAGTTGTAGCTCCAAACAGCCCAGAAGAATCTGATTTCGGGCCCAACAGCCCACCTTCTGGCGAAGATGACAGCCCAAAATCTGCTGTAGCAAGTCGTGGGCCATTGCTACCTCATTTGCCCACTGATTTAGAAGGCCCAGAAGATCCATCTAACGCAGTACAGAAAACCTTTGATGATACTCCTGTTCGTGCTCAAAGATCTATTAAAAAAGTCCTCAAAGGTGCCCCTTTGATTATGATGATCTTCTCATAATGTAAGAAGAACCAAGTTGTTATACCAAGGCTGGAAAGAATGCTAAATGAAGAGAAGCAATGCAGCAAGAAATACAGTCAATTGAAAGAAATAACACATGGAAATTAATCGAATTACCACCCGGTCATCAACCCATTGGGCTAAAACGGGTGTTCAAAGTTAAAAAGGATACAAATGGATTTGTTACCAAGCATAAATCATGTCTCGCAGGTAAAGGCTATATGCAAAAGTTTGGAATTGACTTTGACGAGGTTTTCGCTCCGGTAGCGAGGATGGAGACCATAAGGCTATTATTGGCCTTGGCAGCACACTTTGGGTGGAATGTTCATCATCTACGTGTTAAATCTGCATTTCTTCATGGTGATATAAAGAAAGAGGTTTATATGTCTTAACCAGAAGGTTTTATGAAGAAAGGAAGGGAGCAGCAGGTTTACAGGTTAGTGAAGGCTCTATACAGCTTACACCAAGCTCCTAGAGCCTGGAATACTCGTCTAGACTGCACCTTAAAACAACTTTCATTAGGTGCAAACATGAAAAGGCTATTTATCGAAAGGTGATCATCAATCAATTATTGCTTGCGGGAGTATACGTTGATAACCTGATTGTAACGGGAGGAAATCAAGATGATATAGCAAGTTTTAAAGACAAATGGAGGCTTGTTTTGAGATGAGTGACCTTGGACTCTTGCAATATTATCTTGGTATTGAGGTGAACTAAGGTAACCAATGAATCTCGATTAAATAAGCTGGATATGCGAAAAGGGTACCAAAACAAGCTGGTTTATCAGAGTGCAATGCAGCTAGTTCCCTATGGAACCTGGTTTGAAGCTGTCAAAGAAGAATGAAAGGCCAGATGCTGATGCAACTGATTAGAGAAGGCTGGTTGGCAGCCTTCGTTACCCAACACATACACGGCCTGATCTGAGCTTTGCAGTTGGCAATGTAAGTCGCTATATGCAGTCGTCAAAACAGGTTCATATGCAAGTTGTCAAACAGATCATGTGCTACATAAAAGGCCCAGCTAAATTGGGACTACACTACCAAAAGAATGGGATTAAATCACCATACGGCTATAGTGACAGCAGCCATATGGTTGATTCAAATGATGGCAGAAGCACAACTGGTCTAGTTTTCTATTTCAGTGATGTGCCTATCGTATCATATGGAACTCCCAGAAGCAAGTACGGTGGCCTTGTCCTCGTTTGAAGCAGAATTCATGGCCGCTACTACTGCAGCATGCCAGGCACTTTGGTTGAGAGGTTAATTAGCTGACTTAACTAGCTGGAAGGAGGAAATTGTTACACTTAAAGTTGATAATCAGTTAGCTATAGCTTTGATGAGGAACCCGGTGTTTCACGAGAGGAGCAAACACATCAATACATGTTATCATTTAAAAAGGGAGTGTATTAAAAGGGGAGAGATCAAAGTTGAACACATAAGTGGAAAGCTGCAAAAGGCGGATATTCCAACCAAGGCTGACAAAAGTTTAAAGAGATGAAGGAACTTCTTGGAATGAAGATCAACACTTGATCAATTACAAGATTAAGGGTGTAACATCTCATATTTCTACAGAAATAAAAAAATTTTCCGTCGATTAATCCTCGTATTATATTATATCATTCTTTCATTTAACGTTAATAACCCAAATAAATATAATAAAAATAATGTAAATAATAATGATAATAATAATAATAATACAATAATAATAATAATGATAGTAATAATAATAAATAATAATAATAATAATAATAATAATAATAATAATAATAATAGAAATAAAGTCCAGGGGTAACTCTTGTCATTTTTGAAACTTAAAAATAAAAGTTTCTAACCTAAACTGTCAAAGATGAAAACCGCAGGGGCCAGTGTGTAAATTTTTAAAAACAACTGCTCTCTCTCTCCTCTCCCTCGTTTTTCCGACCGAAAAATCCGGCCACCTTGCCGGCGAGCTCCGGCGAGATCAAACAACCAAATTCACGTGGTTTTGACTCAAATTAAAGGTCCCGACACCCTCGCGACCAAGATTCGAACCCTATGTACCTTTAATCATCGAATAATTCGGATCCAAAGCATTCCACCTCGAATCCACTTTATTCCCGACCGTTCAACGGCCGGTTAACCCACTCAAACACTTATAATAATCAAATTGATGTCATATAATTAATCATTTCTCAGTTCCGAACCTATCTATACTCTCGAATTCATCTGAAACACACACAATCATCAATTTTGATTCTCCTTAAGCCGCGGACCTATCTCGAACTCAAACTCATCGAATACACCATCTCAACAGGTAATTAATACCTCTATGAACTCGTTTTCACTTGGGGATTAAAAGCCCCAAGGTTAATTTCATTTACATAATCGATCCGAGGTTCAATTTGGTTCGGATTCGATCTAGGGTTCATCACGGTTTGGGGGAAACAAGTTTAAGAGGTTAAAAGAATTAAAAGCCAAGAACTCTCACGGCTTAGGCCCTTGGTTCACCGGTTACACACTCGAATTCTAAACAGGAGGTCCCGGGTTCGACCCCGGGCCACCTCACACATTTTTTAAACCTCCTTTTTAAGCTTTAAAAATTCCGAAAAAATTCCTAAAAATCATAAAAATGTTTTTACAAACATTAGAAATTTTTAAAACAATCTAATTATTTTCTAAAATTTATTTCAACATTTTATTTATTTATTTTAACTGTTTTAAATAAATAAATAATTAATTATATTTTCTACCAATTTATAATTAGTGTATAATATATAATTATACAATAAATAAATTGAATCCAATATATATATATAGATATATATATTATCCGATTATCGAAACAACTGTTATTTGAATAAATTACATGTATATAATTTTACATAATCGTATACAATTTATAACTTATGTATATAATTAACATACAATATATAGTTATGCTTACTTATGTATAAATTTATTATATACATATACTTATGTATATAATTATACATATAATTATATATAATTACATGATTATATATAATTATGTATATTATTATACATATACAATTTATTAATAAATTATATATATGTATAACTTATATGTATAAATTTCTATTAAAATTCTTGACATAATCACTTTCAACAAATTCATTTATTTATTTCAAGACATTCAAACCAAATAAAATTAACTAATTTAAACTACCATTCAAGACCCAATGGAAATCCTAATACATTCCCAAATTCCCAAATCATCATTATTCTAATTTGAGACACCGTTACTTAGGTTAATCATAAGGAAATCGTTGGTGTCTAATCTATCACATCCAGATTCTAATCTCATCAATCAAGTGAGTATTCATATCCCCCTTTTATATCATTTCTTATTTGGGGGAAATCATGTGGTACAATATAGTCAATCATGATATTCTATTGTTATTTCATTTTAAATTCAATTCAAGACAGGTTATGTTATTACTTGCAATTACATGAACATACTATGGTAAACTGGATGACAGTAAAACCCTAACTCAATCAATCAATCCTGGTATCAATGGTAGATCTACTGATTTGGATAACCCACCCCACATGGCTTACGAGTGGTGATTATGCCAAAGGAAATTAGTCAATCTATGGTGTTTGTGTGGAGTCTATTATATGCAAGTGTCAAGTCAAGGGGTTTATATTATGTTGGTTTATCTATATGCTTCGGTTTATCTATATGATTCGCTATTGCCACATAAGTCTTAATATTACCTTGTGAATTGAATTATTCTCAATCAATCAATCAATCTATATGTATATTCAAAACTGTGATTACTCACCAGCTAGTTAGCTGACTTTATTTTCTCACATGATTTCAGGTTAGGCAAGATAGTGGACTTCTACCTGCTCATTTAAGACCCGGACTTAGTTAAAATAAAAGACAATTACTATTTGTGGTTTCAAATGTTGTATTTGTGTATGTTGAACCTATATTATCTTGTAATCTGATTTTAATATTATTTCCACTATTAGACAACCATGTGTTATGAACAATCAATCATTCCCTCGTCCGCTCCGATGATTCCGCCGTCGCTCGGGGTGTGACAGATTGGTATCAGAGCCATGGTTATAGGGAATTAGGTTATTAGAAATGGAATGACCTAGACTATAACTAAGTACCTTTACACATGAGTCCTCTCATGTATTCTATATGTTTAGATAGGGCTTATATGTGTCACTTATGCTTATTATGTGATTATGACATTTCCTTATACTTTGATTCTTACCTTTCACATACAAATTCTAATCATATTAGATGGCATTGTATGCCTAAATCAATTGTTTTCAAATTTTAAATTTTGAATTGTTATTCATGGTTTTCAAATCTCGTCAAAGTCTGTGTCACATGACCGAGAACATGCAATGCTGGAAGAGTGGATATCTGTATCTTAAGGTGTTCTGTCTAGGCAAGGTATTCATATAAATCCAAATCAACCGATGGATCCGTTTACCTTACCTGGGAACCCTCGAGATGAGTATTCGCTTATAGGTACGCATGTCCTCGTTAAGGTTGTGGTGGACACAAATACTTTGATAAGTCAACGTATTCGCTTTGGTTTGCGAGCCGAACGTTTACACTCCTAACCTCTCATTGTTATTTTAAAAAATCTCATCAACGATTTTACCATTTTGAAAAGTTTAAAAAAAAAACAATTACCCGTTTCTCATAAAGTTTTTTTTCCATATTATACAGCATGTCTTCTCGTCAAAACCGCTCCCGATCTAGAAGCTCTGGCCGCAAGATTGCTGCTATAGTGGCACGTGAAGTTACTGCGGTCATCCCAATACTGCTTACCCATTTGAACCAAGGCAACAACACCGTTCAAAATCAAGCCGCTCAAAACCCTCCACGAGCTTGTACTTACAAGCATTTCAATTCTTGCAATCCCACTAAGTTTAGCGGGACTGAAGGTGCCACTGGTCTTTTACAGTGGTTTGAGAGTATCGAGAACACTTTCCTCAATAGTGAGTGCCCCGAGAATCTCAAGGTTCGTTATGCTACAAGTGTTCTTCAAAAGAGAGCACTCACTTGGTGGAACGGTGAGAAACGAACCCGTGGAACTGAAACTGCATTAGCATTGACGTGGGATGAAGTTAAGGAGCTCATGACTCGGGAATTCTGTCCGAGAAATGAAATTAAGAAATTGGAAGCTGAGTTCTGGGACTTAACTCAAGAAAGTGGAGAAAATCTAGCTTATACCAACTGATTTCATGAACTGAGTCTACTTGTTCCTCACCTGGTTACTCCTTTATCTCGGGCTATCAAGAAATACATCGGTGGTCTACCCATGCAAATTCAAGACACGGTGTGGGATAGGAATCCTGCAACCTTGGAAGATACCATCCGGTTAGCTGCTCAGCTAACTGACAATCATGTCAAGGCTGGAACCCTGAATAGGAAAGGTGCTAAGAAGGTGCCCGAGAAACCCTCAGCTGAACCCCCTAAGGAGGAAAAACCCGAACCTTCTCAAAACAAGAAGAGGAAGGCTAAATCCCAAAACTTGCTGTAATTACCCCTGCTGTGCCAATTAATCAAGTCCCTCCAACTCGTCAACCAGTAGTTAACAACCAACGCTGATAAAAAACCCTACGCTGGACCCTTTCCGTAGTGTAACAACTGCAAGTATCACCATCCCGTTAACGTTCAATGTCGTCAATGCACCAACTGTGGTCGTTTCGGCCATACATTCAACGTGTGCAAGAATACTGCAAGGGTTCCAGTTACCGCACCGACTGTTCAGCATACCCCGACAATCACGCACACAAGAGCTTGCTACCAATGCGGGGATCCTAACCATTTCCGCAACCAATGTCCGAAGCTTCTCAAGGTCATCCCTGCAGCTCAAGGTCGAGCATTCAACATCAATGCCCAACAAGCCCAAGTTAGCAACGACGTGGTGAACGGTATGTTCCAAATTAATAATCAATACGCTTCGATTCTTTTTGACACCGGTGCCGATAAAAGCTTTGTATCCTTAGACTTTGAGCCCTTACTTGCTAGTGCCCGAACCAAGCTAGACAACCCCTTTACGGTAGAGATAGCTGACGGAAAACCCATTACAATTAATTCTGTTATTCCCGACTGTACCTTGAATTTAAGCAAGCACGATTTCCCTATCAATCTTATACCCATGCAACTGGGTAGTTTCGATGTTATAGTAGGCATGGACTGGTTATCAAAGAATCATGCCGAAGTGATTTGTCACGAAAAGATCATTCGTATTCCTCTCCCGACCGGAAGCATACTACAAATCTACGGGGAAAAACCTTACAAGGGGCTTAAACTCATGTCTTGTACCAAAGCCCAAAAGTACCTCCGCAAGCATTACGTGGCTTTCTTAGCCCATATCGTGAAGGCAGATGAGAAATCTAGGAAGATTGAAGACATTCCGGTTGTTCGAGAGTTTCCTGAAGTCTTTCTCGAAGACTTAACCGATCTTCCTCCCGTTCGTCAAGTTGAATTCCGAATCGACCTTGTACCTGGTGCAACTCCCGTGGCAAAATCTCCTTATCGACTTACACCATCTGAGATGTAAGAACTTGCTAGTCAATTGCAAGAATTATCAGACAAAGGATTCATTCGCCCGAGCTCGTCACCATGGGGAGCTCCAGTCTTATTCGTGAAGAAAAAGGATGGCTCATTCTGTATGTGCATTGACTATCGAGAACTCAACAAACTCACAATCAAGAACCGTTACCCATTACCCAGAATCGACGATCTGTTTGATCAGCTTCAAGGAGCCACTCATTTCTCAAAGATCGATCTTCGTTCTGGTTATCACCAACTCTGTGTGCACGATGATGATATTCCAAAAACAGCTTTCCGAACGAGATATGGCCGTTACGAGTTTACAGTGATGCCATTCGGGTTAACCAACGCACCGGCAGTATTCATGGATTTAATGAATCGCGTGTGCCGACCATACCTAGACAAATTCGTGATCGTATTCATCGATGACATTTCGATATACTCCAAATCTAAATCCGATCACGAACACCACCTTCGTCTAATACTCGAACTTCTGAGGAAAGAGAAACTCTACGCCAAATTCTCAAAGTGTGAATTCTGGCTTAATGAGGTTCAATTTCTTGGTCACAAAGTAAACAGCAAGGGAATTCACGTTGATCCCGTAAAGATCGAGGCAATAAAGAAATGGGGAGAACCTAAAACTCCTACAGCGATTCGTTCATTCCTTGGTCTAGCCGGATATTATCGACGTTTTATTCCTAACTTCTCGAAGATTGCTGTGCCACTCACTGCTTTGACCCACAAGGATAAGCCTTTTTCTTGGGGGCCTGATCAAGAAAATGCATTTCAAACCCTCAAGCAAAAGTTGTGTGAAGCACCGATTCTAACCCTTCCTGATGGAAACGATGACTTTGTTGTCTATTGTGACGCTTCAAAACAAGGTCTGGGTTGCGTTCTCATGCAGCGAGGCAAAGTTATAGCTTATGCTTCAAGACAATTGAAGATTCATGAGAAAAATTATACGACGCACGATCTTGAATTGGGTGCTGTCGTATTCGCACTCAAAATCTGGAGACACTATCTCTATGGCACTAAATGTGTTGTATTCACCGATCATAAGAGTCTCCAGCACATCTTCAACCAGAAGGAGCTTAACATGAGGCAACGATGATGGGTCGAACTACTCAATGACTACGACTGTGAGATTCGTTACCACCCCGGTAAAGCTAATGTCGTCGCCGATGCATTAAGTCGTAAGGGTCAAGTTATGCTTCAAAGTGTTACCATTCAAACCGACCTCTTGACCCGTATACTCGAAGCTCAACACGAATCAGTCACCGAGGGCAACTTGTATGAGGAAATGTCATGCGGTGCTGAACTCCAATTGGAAACCAAGTCGGACGGACTATTGTATTTTCTAAATCGACTTTGGATTCCGAATCGCGATAATCTTCGAACAACCATCATGGATGAGGCTCATAAGGCTCGTTATTCTATTCATCCGGGAGCAGATAAGATGTTCATGAATCTTCGGAACCAATATTGGTGGCCTGGCATGAAGAAGGATATAGCCCTGTATGTATCTAAATGCCTCACATGTTCCAAAGTCAAAGCCGAGCATCAACGTCCCTCTGGATTACTCGTACAACCTGAGGTTCCATTATGGAAATGGGAAAGCATATCCATGGATTTCATCACCAAGCTGCCTCGTACCGCTAGTGGTCACGATAGTATCTGGGTTATCATTGATCGATGACTAAGTCGGCTCATTTCATTCCAATTCGGGAAGATTATCGAGTTGAGAAATTGGCTCGTATTTACATTAATGAAATAGTCAGTCGGCATGGTGTACCTTTAGATATTATCTCTGATCGCGATGGTCGTTTCATCTCTCGTTTCTGGAAAAGTCTCCAATCAGCTCTCGGGACTCAACTGAATCTTAGCACAGCCTATCACCCGCAAACCGACGGTCAGACTGAAAGAACGATACAAACCCTCGAGGATATGCTCCGGGCTTGTGTCATTGATTTCAGTGGATCGTGGGATTCTCATCTTCCGTTAATCGAATTTTCATACAACAACAGTTACCATACCAGCATCCAGATGGCACCATTTGAGGCCTTGTATGGCCGAAAGTGTCGATCTCCCATCTGCTGGTCTGAAGTTGGTGAATCACAGATTACTGGTTCGGAATTGATACAAGAAACAACCGACAAAATTCATAAGATCCGTGATAACTTGGTCACTGCTAGAAATCGTCAAAAGCATTATGCTGACAAAAGACGTAAGCCCATGGAATACAATGTCGGTGATCTCGTACTTCTTAAGGTGTCACCTTGGAAGGGAGTGATTCGCTTTGGAAAGAAAGGGAAGCTAGCACCTCGTTACGTGGGTCCATTCAAAGTGCTCGAGCGAATTAGGAAAGTGGCCTACAAGCTTGAACTACCCCAGGAACTTACCAATATACATCCGACGTTTCATGTGTCCACCTCAAGAAATGTCTTGCCGATGAAAATCTCCACATTCCACTAGACGAAGTCCAGATTGATGAATCTATGCACTTTATTGAGAAACCTGTGGAAATTATGGATCGGGAAGTTAAACAACTCAAACGCAGTCGGATACCCATTGTCAAAATTCGTTGGAGTCTAAACGTGGGCCAGAGTACACCTGGGAACGTGAGGACCAAATGAAAACCAAGTACCCTCATCTTTTCCTTTCAGCCTCCTTGATTTAAAATTTCGGGACGAAATTTCCTAAAGCAGGGGAGACTGTAACATCTCGTATTTCTACAAAAATAAAAAAATTTTCCGTCGATTAATCCTCGTATTATATTATATCATTCTTTCATTTAACGTTAATAACCCAAAATAATATAATAAAAATAATGTAAATAATAATGATAATAATAATAATAATAACAATAATAATAATAATGATAGTAATCATAATAATAATAATAATAATAATAATAATAATAATAATAATAATAATAATAGAAATAAAGTCCAGGGGTAACTCTTGTCATTTTTGAAACTTAAAAATAAAAGTTTCTAACCTAAACTGTCAAAGATGAAAACCGCAGGGGCCAGTGTGTAAATTTTTAAAAACAACTGCTCTCTCTCCTCTCCCTCGTTTTTTCGACCGAAAAATCCGGCCACCTTGCCGGCGAGCTCCGACGAGATCAAACAACCAAATTCACGTGGTTTTGACTCAAATTAAAGGTCCCGACACCCCCACGACCAAGATTCGAACCCTATGTACCTTTAATCATCGAATAATTCGGATCCAAAGCATTCCACCTCGAATCCACTTTATTCCCGACCGTTCAACGACCGGTTAACCCACTCAAACACTTATAATAATCAAATTGATGTCATATAATTGATCATTTCTCAGTTCCGAACCTATCTATACTCTCGAATTCATCTGAAACACACACAATCATCAATTTTGATTCTCCTTAAGCCGCGGACCTATCTCGAACTCAAACTCATCGAAGAATCTGATTTCGGGCCCAACAGCCCACCTTTTGGCGAAGATGACAGCCCAAAATCTGCTGTAGCAAGTCGTAGGCCATTGCTACCTCATTTGCCCACTGATTTAGAAGGCCCAGCAGATCCATCTAACGCAGTACAGAAAACCTTTGATGATACTCCTGTTCGTGCTCAAAGATCTATTAAAAAAGTCTTCAAAGGTGCCCCCTTTGGTTATGATGATCTTCTCATAATGTAAGAAGAACCAAGTTGTTATACCAAGGCTGGAAAGAATGCTAAATGGAGAGAAGCAATGCAGCAAGAAATACAGTCAATTAAAAGAAATAACACATGGAAATTAATCGAATTACCACCCGGTCATCAACCCATTGGGCTAAAACGGGTGTTCAAAGTTAAAAAGGATACAAATGGATTTGTTACCAAGCATAAATCATGTCTCGCAGGTAAAGGCTATATGCAAAAGTTTGGAATTGACTTTGACGAGGTTTTCACTCCGGTAGCGAGGATGGAGACCATAAGGCTATTATTGGCCTTGGCAGCACACTTTGGGTGGAATGTTCATCATCTACGTGTTAAATCTGCATTTCTTCATGGTGATATAAAGAAAGAGGTTTATATGTCTTAACTAGAAGGTTTTATGAAGAAAGGAAGGGAGCAGCAGGTTTACAGGTTAGTGAAGGCTCTATACAGCTTACACCAAGCTCCTAGAGCCTGGAATACTCGTCTAGACTGCCCCTTAAAACAACTTTCATTAGGTGCAAACATGAAAAGGCTATTTATTAAAAGGTGATCAACAATCAATTATTGCTTGCGGGAGTGTACATTGATAACCTGATTGTAACAGGAGGAAATCAAGATGATATAGCAAGTTTTAAAGACAAATGGAGGCTTGTTTTGAGATGAGTGACCTTGGACTCTTGCAATATTATCTTGGTATTGAGGTGAACTAAGGTAACCAATGAATCTCGATTAAATAAGCTGGATATGCGAAAAAGGTACCAAAACAGGCTGGTTTATCAGAGTGCAATGCAGCTAGTTCCCTATGGAACCTGGTTTGAAGCTGTCAAAGAAGAATGAAAGGCCAGATGCTGATGCAACTGATTAGAGAAGGCTGGTTGGCAGCCTTCGTTACCCAACACATACACGGCCTGATCTGAGCTTTGCAGTTGGCAATGTAAGTCGCTATATGCAGTCGTCAAAACAGGTTCATATGCAAGTTGTCAAACAGATCATGTGCTACTTAAAAGGCCCAGCTAAATTGGGACTACACTACCAAAAAAATGGAATTAAATCACCATACGGCTATAGTGACAGCAGCCATATGGTTGATTCAAATGATGGCAGAAGCACAACTGGTCTAGTTTTCTATTTCAGTGATGTGCCTATCGTATCGTATGGAACTCCCAGAAGCAAGTACGGTGGCCTTGTCCTCGTTTGAAGCAGAATTCATGGCCGCTACTACTGCAGCATGCCAGGCACTTTGGTTGAGAGGTTAATTAGCTGACTTAACTAGCTGGAAGGAGGAAATTGTTACACTTAAAGTTGATAATCAGTTAGCTATAGCTTTGATGAGGAACCCGGTGTTTCACGAGAGGAGCAAACACATCAATACATGTTATCATTTAAAAAGGGAGTGTATTAAAAGGGGAGAGATCAAAGTTGAACACATAAGTGGAAAGCTGCAAAAGGCGGATATTCCAACCAAGGCTGACAGAAGTTTAAAGAGATGAAGGAACTTCTTGGAATGAAGATCAACACTTGATCAATTACAAGATTAAGGGTGTAACATCTCGTATTTCTACAGAAATAAAAAAATTTTCCGTCGATTAATCCTCGTATTATATTATATCATTCTTTCATTTAACGTTAATAACCCAAAATAAATATAATAAAAATAATGTAAATAATAATGATAATAATAATAATAATAACAATAATAATAAATATGATAGTAATAATAATAATAATAATAATAATAATAATAATAATAATAATAATAATAATAATAATAGAAATAAAGTCCAGGGGTAACTCTTGTCATTTTTGAAACTTAAAAATAAAAGTTTCTAACCTAAACTGTCAAAGATGAAAACCGCAGGGGCTAGTGTGTAAATTTTAAAAACAACTGCTCTCTCTCTCCTCTCCCTCGTTTTTCCGACCGAAAATCCGGCCACCTTGCCGGCGAGCTCCGGCGAGATCAAACAACCAAATTCACATGGTTTGACTCAAATTAAAGGTCCCGACACCCTCGCGACCAAGATTCGAACCCTATGTACCTTTAATCATCGAATAATTCGGATCCAAAGCATTCCACCTCGAATCCACTTTATTCCCGACCGTTCAACGGCCGGTTAACCCACTCAAACACTTATAATAATCAAATTGATGTCATATAATTAATCATTTCTCAGTTCCGAACCTATCTATACTCTCGAATTCATCTGAAACACAACAATCATCATTTTTGATTCTCCTTAAGCCGCGGACCTATCTCGAACTCAAACTCATCGAATACACCATCTCAACAGGTAATTAATACCTCTATGAACTCGTTTTCACTTGGGGATTAAAAGCCCCAAGGTTAATTTCATTTACATAATCGATCCGAGGTTCAATTTGGTTCGGATTCGATCTAGGGTTCATCACGGTTTGGGGGAAACAAGTTTAAGAGGTTAAAAGAATTAAAAGCCAAGAACTCTCGCGGCTTAGGCCCTTGGTTCACCGGTTACACACTCGAATTCTAAACAGGAGGTCCCGGGTTCGACCCCGGGCCACCTCACACATTTTTTAAACCTCCTTTTTTAAGCTTTAAAAATTCCGAAAAAATTCCTAAAAATCATAAAAATGTTTTTACAAACATTAGAAATTTTTAAAACAATCTAATTATTTTCTGAATTTATTTCAACATTTTATTTATTTATTTTAATTGTTTTAAATAAATAAAACAACTAATTATATTTTCTACCAATTTATAATTAGTGTATAATATATAATTATACAATAAATAAATTGAATCCAATATATATATATAGATATATATTATCTGATTATCGAAACAACTGTTATTTGAATAAATTACATGTATACAATTTTATATAATCGTATACAATTTATAACTTATGTATATAATTAACATACAATATATAGTTATGCTTACTTATGTATAAATTTATTATATACATATACTTATGTATATAATTATACATATAATTATATATAATTACATGATTATATATAATTATGTATATAATTATACATATACAATTTATTAATAAATTGTATATATGTATAACTTATATGTATAAATTTCTATTAAAATTCTTGACATAATCACTTTCAACAAATTCGTTTATTTATTTCAAGACATTCAAACCAAATAAAATTAATTAATTTAAACTACCATTCAAGACCCAATGGAAATCCTAATACATTCCCAAATTCCCAAATCATTATTATTCTAATTTGAGACACCGTTCCTTAGGTTAATCATAAGGAAATCGTTGGTGTCTAATCTATTAAATTCAGATCCTAATCTCATCAATCAAGTGAGTATTCATATCCCCTTTTTATATCATTTCTTATTTGGGGGAAGTCATGTGGTACAATATATTCAATCATGATATTCTATTGTTATTTCATTCTAAATTCAATTCAAGACAGGTTATGTTATTACTTGTAATTACGTGAACATACTATGGTAAACTGGACGACAGTAAAACCCTAACTCAATCAATCAATCCTGGTATCAATGATAGATCTACTGGTTCGGATAACCCACCCCATATGGCTTACGAGTGGTGATTATGCCAGAGGAAATTAGTCAATCTATGGTGTTTGTGTGGAGTCTATTATATGCAAGTGTCAAGTCAAGGGGTTTATATTGTGTTGGTTTATCTATATGCTTCGCTATTGCCACATAAGTCTTAATATTACCTTGTGAATTGAATTATTCTCAATCAATCAATCAATCTATATGTATATTCAAAACTGTGATTACTCACCAGCTAACTCGTTAGCTGACTTTATTTTCTCACATGATTTCAGGTTAGGCAAGATAGTGGACTTCTACCTGCTCATTTAAGACCCGACTTAGTTAAAATAAAAGACAATTACTATTTGTGGTTTCAAATGTTGTATTTGTGTATGTTGAACTTATATTATCTTGTAATCTGATTTTAATATTATTTCCACTATTAGACAACCATGTGTTATGAACAATCAATCATTCCCTCGTCCGCTCCGATGATTCCGCCGTCGGTCGGGGTGTGACAAAGGGGGTGATTATTGGGTTAATCTTTTAATTATTAATAAGTTTTGGGTTAGAATTAAATTGGTTTGGTTTATTATTTAGAATAAAGATGCAATAGGATTGTTTCCTAATTTTGTTTTTCCTTATTTAATTTAGCTTGGGGGTTAAGTTAGATTATTATAAATAGGGATAGCATCTCAATATCTTTAATTGAAATTTTCTGGGCTCTTTTGGTAGTAAAGATTACATGCTGGCTATTTTCCTTCTTCCTTTTTGTTTCCTTTTTTCTAGCATTTTATGTTAATCAGTTCCGATCCAATTGACTTCATATAAAGTATAATTTTAACTATAGTAATGAATACGATAAGAAGGAGAGTGTATACATTAGTAGAGAAGTTGTTGAGAATCAAATGTGGATAAGCCTCTGAAACAGTTCCCATTTCCTTCTTGTCTTTGTTGTCATGTCTTGTAACCTTCATTAGAGTTTGGATTAAATTATTAAAAAAAGACTATGCATGACTTGTCAATAAGAAATGCACAATAACTTACCACTTTGAGAATCTGAAATAAGCAGTTTGACCAAAAGGCAAGTGACTCATAACTATCTTATCGGGGACACCACGATGTTCATAAACAAGTATAAGATCTGTGAAATCATGTGCTCGGCAAGTCTCAACTATTTCAGACATAACCTGCGTTCACCAAAATCATGAAATGACCAAATCAAAGTCGGACCTAAACTATTCGATCATAATGTTATTTACCAAATTACAATTCAGAAGAAGCTTATTTAACTTCTTAGTGTACAAAAATATATGGTCAGTAATATTAAGACATTTATTGAGTTTACAGAAAAAGAAGATTGCATATTTGGGTAGCATACTACACCTTGGTTTTCAACTTTAGGTAATATATAATCATATAAGCAACATGTCATAGTCTCTTGTTGCATATCAAGTGGAACAATCTAAGATTATTATCATTTCAGAACACATATAACCTCACAAACATAAATCTCAATTAGAAACCCAAGAACACACGAATTTACCCCCTAAAGCATAACCTGTCTAGATAATACACGACTCAAATACTGAAATATATCCTAGAAACAAATACAGATGAAGAATACAGTCTGGAAGTAGAAATGCTGATTAGAATCGAACATACAAAATCACGAAGAACGCATTTGAAATATGTGAAATCTAACAATCATCTTCCCCAAATTGTCTCTAGCCAACAAAACGTAAATCAAAAACCCTAAACTACATAAGAAACCATAAATTTATTTTGAGGTGGTGATCTAGGATTCTAGGGGAATGAAAATGGTGGTAATATTAGAAGTCTTTGGCTAGTGATGGTTGATGCCAGTGACTATTTAACAAAAACAAATGGCTTAATGTGTTGGCTAAAGCTACATGTAAATGAATGTAATAGCCTAATAGGAAGGATAGGATTTTTTTCTTTCATTTCGTATTTTATTTTAAATAAGAAGCAATTTGATATATCCCTCTATAAACTTGCAAAATACATATTTCCCCAAAACATGCGTGAAAGCATTGTAAATTATGCATAAAAAATTGTTATTTGGGGCAATATATTATTTTGCACGTTTAGGAGGGAATATATGTAACAAAAACAATATTACCTAAAAACATAATACTTTCAAGATAGATAACAAGGTGCATGTCATGTGCAGCCAATAGTAAACAATTGAGCATAATACTTTACATAGAAAGAGAAATATGACAATGATATGTTACCTAGACTAAAATGAGATCTAAGTATGCTACTATGCTACCAAGAATGCAATATTACCAAATAAACATCAGCTTTAAAACTTCAGTAACACCTGTTAAAAAGGCTTTTTAATATAAAAGGCTTATGTACACAAAGCACATTTGAAAAGGTTTAGTATCTTAAAAATCACCCAAGAAAAATAAAACATCAAAAGGGTAAATCAAGTTACATCAATCACTTATAAATTATATAACCTGACCACACGAATTTGACCCCTAAATCGTACTCTGTCTAGAAAACACACACAACCCTAATACTGGAATATATCCTAGAAACAAACACAGTGTGGAAGTAAATTATGTAACCTGACCACCATGGTTCATTCGTTGTGAATTAGGTAAGACAAACTTCAATTCCTGCACGTGAAGAAAACAGTTGATATGAGTAGAAAAGGAAAAAGAAAAAGAAAACATGATAGTGAATGATAAGTTAAGGTATTGGGAAAAGGGAACCTTTACGAACTGTTTAAGAGGAACACTTGGGTCGTGAGAGGTGGTTAGCAGAATCTTTGGATCTTGTTGGGTTGCATTAACGTATTCGTCATCAATGGTGGACCTTGGAACTATAAGCAAATTGGAAGACATAGTAAGTTGTCATCCATCAGTCAGCCGTCATGTGTATATAGAAATAAACATCAGAGAAGAAATGTTGTCCATAAAAGTACATACATACTTTGGGTTCGTTCATCTTCAAGGTCGATTTCCTGGCGAAGTGCGGCCTCGTCGTTTCGAAGCTCGGTTGGAATTGATTTACCCTCTGCAAAATAGAAGAGAAGAGAACAGAACAGAACAGAACAGAACATCATATCATATGAATGGATACATGTTTGTTATATCAAAAGTAAGTAATGATCGATAAACCTTACCTTGAAGAGCTTGTTTAATTTTGCGTTTCTTCTCATACAACAGGCGTTCTTTGCCTTCCAGGCTCTTCGGGTACAGATACTCTCTTCTCAACCTTACGTTCCGTCGCAACATGCATGCTTTCGATGTGCCGGAAGAAGGCGACGGATGGATGGATGGAAGGTACACGGGTGTTACTAATTTTTTAGGGCTTTATTTAGGACTACCGACTATGTATACGCGACTATATCCGTAATAAATTACTATTTTGGTCCTTGTATTTAAGTCTTTTAATCCTTTTAGTTAAAAAGAATCTCTTAGATTGTATTTTGCAACGATTTTGACCTCTATTACTAACTCTGCTAATTTATTTCGTTAAATATAAGGGTATTTCAAACTTATTATACCTCAGGGGCTATTTATGTGAATTACAAAGTTCTTTTAATGAGTTTTTTGGTTTGTATTATGTAATTACTCAAACTATTAAAAACAACCCCCTAATTTTCCTTATCTTCTAAATGAGTTTTTTGGCTTCTATATTATAAAATGTTTTTATTTTTAAGTTTTTAATCTTTTTATGTTATTTTGGTTATTAATTGTATTGAAAATATATACAATTTCAACGTGGTTTTTATAAATAAATACAACTTTTTAAAATTGTTTATTATAAACATTTCTTCCAAAATTATTCCTTTTTTTAAATTAATTTTTCAACAGTTTCAATATCTTGTTTTATTATACGATACAAGTTAGAAATACATATTGTTATTTTGGTTTTCTTTTTTATTATTATTATTATTCCAATGTTCAGATTTCATTGTATAAAGTATAAACACCTCACACTTGTAGAATTTTATCCATTTGTTTTATTATTAGAACCGTGTGAAATATAATTAAGTGAATACTTTAAAAATATTTTTATTATCTTATTTACATTCAAGTATTGCATTTGTGTATTTAATACTAGTAGTTAATAGCGATTCCGCATCTACTAACTGTTGATTTACAAAAAAATTATTTCATCATATTCAACAAGTGGTATCAGAACTTTGACTCTTGGTTTGATTGTAATTTCTTTCAACAAATTACTAGTTTTATGTGAATCAACCTTTTTCAAACACTCACTTGACAAAATGGCAGATGTGGTTATATCAACCAAGCATGACTTGAAAAATGAACCCAAACCAAACCTATACTCCCAATGAGTATGATAACTAGAAGATTTCTAGAAACCAAGATTACAAACTTTGGTTGTACATTCTGAACGAACCATATTTGCCTATGGTCCAATTTGTCGGTGAAAAAAGTGAAATGATGCCAAAAAACCCCACGAAATATTTTGATGGATATCTATAGAAGATAGATATTAATTCTGAGGCTCTATGACTAATAAGAATGATCATTCCTAACACATTATTCATGGCTTCTAGAAGTTTATTACAATTATAAAACTATGGAAAGCTTTGAAAGCGAGGCATGAAGAAACTTAAGAGATGAAAAAGACAAAAAGGAAGTTATTATGAAGTTTCATTGGAGTAGAAATAATGACAAGAGCATGCATCAGATATGTTGAACTCTAGGACCATGTTAGTGAAGTTATTATGAAGATAGAGAGTAGTGACATTTTGTACACATGGCTCACAAAAATACAAGCTTCTATTTTTTATACAAAAAACATGAGTTATCTACTACACCTAAATGATACATAAACGTGAGGCAAAATAGGAAATTCACTTCTTTTGTAAGACGTGCCTCTTGAGTATCCCATTTCCCAGTTGAATCGCCCATCCTCGATCCATTAATGGCATTCATCGTCGGAATATTAGTGGCATTCATCATCGCAATTCAAACTCAGGGGCTTTCGGTTGTTACCATTCACTCTCAATTCATTACAAAGGACATTGAATAGTCTGTTGTTATCATTCACTCTCAATAGGGTTTGAAAAAACATGATCAATATATGACGGTAAAGAACTCAAAGAATGTGACATTGAAGCCATTTCTTTTAAACCATTTCGGCTATCACCACACCGCCACTCCAAGTATTTGTCTCCCACCCTCAATTACAGGATTCAACCCCTCTTCGTCTTCCACTTGCTGTTAATTACAAGTAAATACCAATCCCTACAAATAAACCATTCCTCCTTTTCAATTCTCACCCACCTTGGCTGATTCTTATATTTTTTTTATAATTCCGGAAATCAATTTTATCAATTTGTAGTTTTTTATCGTTTATCTATCTTTTTTTCCCTCAGGTTGTAAGCACTTTGATGTATCTCTTATTAATTTGCCTCTTTAATGGAACTCTATATTAACCAGGTAGCTTGAGTTTTTGACTTGCTAATTGTCAGTGGTAAGTTTTACCATATCTTAGATGATTTGGTGAATTAGGTTATTTTGGCATTCTGCAGGTTTGATCTTCAGAATTAATCCTAGCAAGACGGACATTCATTCATGTTTTGATGATTTGTTGTTTTGTAATGCATTTAAACATTCTTTTTGTAACTAATGAACAACGATGTATTGCTTAACAACAGTAACTATAAATGAAATGAATGAGTTTTTGTTAATGTAATTCCGCTGCAATGTTTTAAGAAATGTATGTTTAGTGTTAGGATTGACCAACTGTGAGGTGCCCGGGATCGGGGCCTTACAACGGTGGTGCCGCCGGTGCTGGGGGTGGAAGGTTAGAAGAAGACATACCTGTGAAGGCCTTGACTTCGAGCTGAAAGAACGCCTGCGGGTTCAAACTGAAGGAACGCCTGCGGGTTCGAGCTGAAGGGACGCCGACGGGTTCAGGTGTTGAGCTGGTGATGGCTGGTGAATTCAACGGAAGGGAATGGGGAGTTCGATGACTAAGTGGGGTTTTTTTGGGTCAAATAGAGGACCATATCGGACCTATAAGAGGGTAATAAGACCATCTTTTTTAATAAGAGGTATGCAATCAAACAGTAAAGTCTGTCCGAGTCAGACTTATGCATCTGATTAGGATCATTAAGACTCAAACAAACAGCCCTTTAGTCATTTAAAAATGAAGATGGTGGGTGTGATCATAAAAAAAAAATAAGAGTGTAAGTGTGATGGGTTGTAAGACTGAATAATAAATATTATAACTCAAATGAATGGAAAACCTATCTATTGAACGAAATATCGGTGAATAAGTAAATACAAACATGTCAAAGTGAATGAGAAAGCTCTCTTGAATGAGAGTCGGTGAAGAAAGAAACAAATAATGTGACATGTGATGGTGAAAAAAAAATGAACGTTATTTATAAGTGTATAAAACTAAAAAATAAATAATAATAATACATAAATAAAAACTTCCTGCCCTGCTCTTATGGCGTGCAAATACAGAGAGAGCTCTAGTCTCGACTATTATTCTCCAATGGAAAACCCCAATCCCAAATCAGTGTCCATCATCCATTCGATTTCTCCTCATTCCCACGCCAATTTCAACTCACTCTTCTCCCACCTCAACATCGTCATCTCCTCATCATCATCACCATCAGCATCGTCCTCCAGTAGTCTCAAATTCGCATCAACTTCAGTCTCTTTAGAAACTCGTTCAACTCCCCGCAATTGGCTCAAACCCGCTGTTCGAGGCTCACCCAAGACTATCGCTTTGTTCAAGAATCTCTCTGTTTTCGAACGCGCCCTAATCGGCGCCGGTGCTGGGGGTATCGCCGGCTTGTTCACCTATGTCTGTCTCCACCCCCTCGATACCATCAAGACAAAACTACAAACCAAAGGAGCGTCTAAGATATACGACAACACCCTCGACGCCATTGTCAAAACCTTTCAAAGCAAAGGAATCCTAGGGTTTTATTCAGGTGTTTCCGCTGTGATTGTTGGGTCAACTGCCTCTTCTGCCATCTACTTCGGCACCTGTGAACTGGGTAAGTCGGTGCTGTCTAAGTTGCCAAATTACCCATCTGTTCTAATCCCCCTACGGCTGGTGCAATGGGTAATATAATTTCTTCCGCTATAATGGTGCCCAAAGAATTAATCACTCAAAGAATGCAAGCAGGGGCAAAAGGGAGATCTTGGGAGGTCTTGTTAAGGATTTTGGAGAAAGATGGTGTCTTGGGTCTTTATGCAGGTTACTCCGCTACATTGTTGAGGAATTTGCCTGCTGGGGTTCTTAGTTATTCTTCTTTTGAGTACTTAAAAGCTGCTGTTTGATCAAGACAAAGCAGCCGAATTTGGAGCCATTTCAGAGTGTTTGTTGTGGGGCATTGGCTGGTGCCATTTCTGCTTCATTGACAACACCGTTGGATGTGGTGAAAACCAGGTTGATGACTCAGATTCATTCAGATAAGGTCGTCTTCGGTGTTTCTGAGACTGTTAAGCAAATTTTGAAGGAAGAAGGGTTGGTGGGATTTACACGAGGAATGGGGCCTAGAGTTGTTCATAGTGCTTGTTTTTCAGCTATAGGGTATTTTGCATTTGAGACGGCAAGGCTTACTATTTTGCATGAGTATCTTAGGAGAAAGGAGCTTCAGAACATTGATCTTGGGTCTGGTGTTGCCACTTCTACTTAAGTTCCATGTCTTCAATTGTCTGGCCTTTCATGGTAATTTCTTGATCATATCACATTGCACCAAGTGTTTTTGTAAGCATCAAGTTTCTTTGTTATGATTGTAACTAGTACATCTTTGCTATGACTAACATATGTGAGCAAAGTTCAATTACGCTTTATGTACTATTACGTCTCTTGAGCACTTTAGTCAGTTATATTGCAAAAGCATATGAAAGCTTCTTATATGCTATCACCTGATTACTCCAGGACCTCAACCACCAACTGTAGTAGAATTGTGTGGTGTTAGCATGCCACAATCCACAGGGCCGCTTACATATTAGGTTTGTTAGTCAAACAACTCAGAACATTTGTCATCTTCATTGATTTTCGCACTACAAGATTGAGATTGTAAAGCTTATCCTAAATTAATATAATCATATAAAAGTCTTGTATATTTTGTGTTAGTACACAAACTTCATCAACAACTAACAACTAAAGTGGGACCAATGAAAAACACGACTATGTTATATCTGTTAGACAGGTGTGTCTAGTAGCTGTCACATTTGAAAGAAAATAGACATGACTATGTGAATACCAGCCACAAAGTCATGTGATTTCACAACTGAAGATTGTTTTAAGCTTACTAACTATTTATCAGATCATTTAATAAACTCAAGTAAACACATATAATAGTTGGTTAATGTATTGGAGTATTTAATCACTTTGTATTCACATACCCCTTTTAGCCCTCAAAAAATTCATTCTGAACCTTCCCACCCTTTCGAAAGTGAGAATGGTTGTCAATCTCCTTTGGTGGTCTCTATTCCTTCACCCCTGTTCAATATTTTAATATCTGCCCTTCACCCTACATCAATCGATTAGTGTTGTGCCGCCTGATTCAAGTTCCAATCTTGCTGGTTCAAGTTTCTTCCGCCAAACGCAAGCCTGCTGAAGTGCTGATTAAAGTTCTGATCCTGCTGATTCAAGTTTCTGTCGATTTTGGGCGGTGTTCAGGTATTTGCATTGATCTTCCTTTAAAGTTTGAATAAATTCTGAGATGTGTTTGTTTCTATTAGAGCGTTTGTGCCTTTAGTAGGTTAATCGTACAATAGTTTTGACTCTAACGGTCAAAATGCAACTCAAATTTAACTCTATGTTGCATTCATCTTTCGCCTACTTGCAAAGCCGTAGCACTCTGCTGGAGAATTTAGTAACTGATACGCATATGCTGTTTGTTAATTTTTATATTCGAAAGGGGGTGCGTGGCCTGGGCCAAATTGTTAAGTTAAGAATAGATCTATTGTTCATATGACCAATTAAGATGTAGTAAATAAACATATACAGTATAAACAAACATACCAATTAAGATGTAGTGCCAAGTTGGATTCACACACCCTCGAATCACTCTTGAACAGTACTATTTCAATCTGTTTTGTTGTTTATCAATTGTTAACTATTTATGATGCTATTTTGAAGCCAATCTGAGTTGAATACCATTGCAGATTTTTTGTTTGATTTATTAATATAATATTTATGTTTCTCCATTGATTAATTGCTTGCAAGCTGAGTTGAATACCAGAGCAGTTTCTTTATGATGATATTTTGAATCCATTAACACTGCAGTTTAAGATGCTATTTTAAAACCAATACCACTGTCGTTATTGAATACTGCTGGTCATCTCTACATCTGTTGTGCAATGTGTTTTATTAACTTAATCCATTAGTTTCGTGTATAAGTTATTATAAAGGTGGTAATTTCTATCGTATATCTGAAAAGCATACAGGTAAATAGGTTTAAATGAGTTTGAAGTAGTTAAATAGGTTAAATTTTTGGTGACCTGACTCCGGAAATAATAATTATGGTGACACCTGACCCTCATAGTCCTTTTTGATAGACACACGAAGACTGATACTGTGTGACCCCAGTGAACACATTTTTGGGTTTTGTTAATGAAACAAATTGTAAACTATTTCATATTTTTAAATTTTTTTGTGCTGAAATTAAAACCCCATTGGTCTTGTCTATTCATACTCTGAGAAGTCATAACATCCTTGAGTATTTCTCTACATCTTTTGTTGACAACAGGCACAACATGGCAAGTGGCAACCAAATGCATTCCAATAAATCATTTCTTTTAGAAATAAACTTTGATTGCTCAAATTCTAATAAAATGTTGGCAAAAAGGCATCATGTGTAGTCCAATCTACAGAGGCTCGACAATGATTGGGTACTTGTTCTTTGGCATCCGGACAAGTGTTGGCTGGACAGAGTCATCTTTCTCAAGAGGCTTCCACCTGAAAACAGGTCTGTCAGTTTCTGTGTTTGTGCTGATATTTCTCTTTAAAATAATATATATTTTTCTTGTAAAGGATTTTATGCTGATCAACTTACTTATATCTGCAGACAAGGTGATGAATGAATATGGAGATTTCGAGCTTGGCAAGATTCATTCCAGGGCACATACGTGGTCCATTTCCAAACCCAAGGAAGCTGTAAGATCTTAAGGGATCCTGACATTGTTGAAAGCCAAAGCAAGCATGTTTCAGTCATCCTTTAAAATATCAGCATAAAGAGTATAAAGCTTTGAAATGAACTTACATCGAATCTAGATGGATCAAATTTATACGGATCAGCAAAAACTTGTGGATCATGGTGAATAGACACAACATCCAAGTTCACAGACCAACCTTTCTTGATACCATATCCTGACAAAATTAAAACATTAACTGTGAGACCATTGTTTTTGCATGAATATATCTTTTTCAGGAAGCACATACCATTGATCTCAAAGTCCTGTGCAGCTTTTCTGGAATACCAAGGTAAGATTGTTGCTCTTCGTAGGGTCTCACTCACTACCTGAGCATTATAAAATGAAGTTAATCGATATATAATGTGTATATGTAGTGCAATCTTGTAGTAGATTATTATGCTTACTTTTGCAGTATAAGGCATGTTATTGACTTCGGACCATGTGAGGCTTGATCCAAATTCCCTCTTACTCTGGATTTCCATGTGTTCCTTCTGATAAATTTATATGCACATTTAAATACTATTATTGAATGTAACAAATCTTAGCTAATGACGCATGATGAATGTTACCCTGAGCCTATCCAATGCTGCAGGATTCTCTCCGAGAAATTTAACGAGCCATGTGAGAGCAGCAGTCGTCGTGTCGTGACCTGCGATTAGAAGCGTTAATATATTGTCCTTCATTTGTGCATCGGTGAGTTTTTCATCATCTTCTGATCCTTCTTTACTAATCAATGACCCTAAGAAATCTTGTCGTAAGTCGCTTCCATTTCTTCGTCTTGCTATTATCTTGTCTAACATCTGAAACATCTTATCCCGAGCCTGATGAGATAATTAATTAATATCAGTTTTCGCAGCAGAAATTTGTTTACATTGTGCATGTGGTATTGTGGTATTATTACCTTCATACCACGGTAGAAGGCAGTGCCTGGAATGTTCAAGGGCAATGACGCAAAAGAGGAAGAAATGATTTTAAAATACTCTCGAAATTTCTCTTGCTCCTCGCCAGTAGGCTCTAGGCTCATTATCATGTTCCCAATAACTTTCAAAGTGAACTGCAGCATCACACAAAGTAGTTATGCAATGGAGCTTCACCAGTGGTATTTGGTTCTACAGTAACTTACTGTCGAAGCCTCTTCAAGAACCAGGACTTTTCGTGCAGGCCACTCATCGAACATCTGGACAGCCAAATTGTTGATGAAGTGGAAGTATTTTTTGAGACCATCAATGGAGAGGGGTTCAGCAATGAGGCGCCTGAGGCGCTTGTGATCTTCTCCATTCATCTGAAGCAAGCTGTTGGGACCCAACACCTTCTGACCAGTGTAGAACAGATTGAGGCTAACCATCCCATCTTTTCCGGTTAGTAGCATCTTGCTGGCTTCCCTGCCCGTTGTGAACACCATGTACCGTCCTAAAACATAGCTCTTGAAAACTTTTCCATATCTAATCAAACAAACATGAATCTATCAATGAATCAAAGTGTTAAATTCTGATATCTAAGAGATGGAATGGAATTGCAAGATGCAAGGATGGATTGCCTTTGTTGCCTTTTGTTCATGAAACTGAAAATGCCAGCAGGGCTTGAGAATTCAGATATAAAGGAGAAAGACTCCCCTATGATTGGCCAACCAAGGCTACCCGGGATGGCTTCCATTTCCTTTGGGAAAGCGGTGGCTCGAAGCAACACGGCAATCACTGCAATCATCAACACCAATCCAACAATCATCATCAGTGCCATGGTCAGCTCCATTTTTTTCCCTTTTCTTTTGAGTGAGTAGTTATCAGTCAAGACCCTGTTCCATTTATATAGCATGCATCTCAACTTTTTTGAGTTGTCAAGCTACACGTCTTACAATGCAAGTCACCTTCCAAACAATAAAACAAATTTTAAATTGTATGCATCGAAAATCAACTCCTCCATGCGATGGATTCAAGGATTTATGTTTTTGTATTTTCTCTTGCCTTTACTTCCTGGGACGGCTTTTGTCTTTGATTCTAACTATAGCTATGTTTAGTGTTTTCTAAGCATATCTCTTTATCCTGACAACCTCCACGCTGCAGATTTGCTACAAAACCCAACCCCGCTCCAGTTGGTTGAACGTCGTAAAATAAACTTACCGCTTGTAATAGACGATTTCTTTAAGAAAGTAACTACATGAATTCATTAAATAAATAGTTTCAGACAATGAAAAACGAAACAATAAATAAACATGGTTTGTGCGTTCGAGTTTGCTCATAGAAACAAAAGAAACAAAAATAAATAGAAGAAAAGAAAAAAACAATAGGTTTTGCAACATAAAGGCGTATGGTATCTGGAATATTGTTGATTTGGCTTTCTTTGTCATACAATCATGCTTCTACAAGAAAATTATCGTACCTGCCATTCTAACTTTTTCTTATTCTTGTTTTTTGTTAAACAAAGCAAAGAAACCATTAGGATTATGTTTGAGCATAACCAACAACCCTGCTTTAAAAAATTTGAAAACCCAGATAGATTAATATTCATTGTAAACATCCATTTCCTGTTTTTATAAGAACTAGGGTTTATCCGTCCACATGATGCTATTGGTAAAATGTATATTAAAAGAAAAAATTTACTTACATTAGTGCGCACAAAAAAATAATTATTTAGAACAATGTATATTAAAAAAAAAGTACGTAGAAAAAAAAGAAGTTTAATTACGCATAAGACGGAACCAAAAGATAAAATCTAGATTTACAAAATTAGCATCTCAAAATCTAGTTTGTATAATTAATTAAATAATAAAAGTTATTTAGTTAAACAGATGAACTAAAAAAAATAAGAATTTACTTAAACAATAGAAAGTTTGATATAAATAATCAAAATATTAAATTTAACATTTTAAAATAATCACCGGTAAGATGTGAGGGATGAAAACCAAAGAAATTTAATAATAAATAGGGGTTATGTATTTATAAAATTTAAAGAAAAAACATATTGAATGCATAAATAAAGATTAAAGAAAGAGGTTCAAGTAAAATATATTTTTACTACAAAGTGTGTGAAAACACAATGAGTAAAAAAATCACAAAAAAAATTATATCTCACAATTTAAATCGAATTTCAAAAAAGTAATTTCGAGCATTTATTCCCTGGCCGTCCTCACTAAGAAAAAAATAAACGAAAAATAAAAAAATTAACTTTTTTTATTGTGTCATTGAGCACATGATCGAGGATGGGAGTGAGTGGAGACGTAGAATTAAAATTAAGGACTTCTAGCGGGGCCGGTGGTAGGAAGGGTAGACGTAGATCTTGGGCAGGAAGGGTAGACGTAGATCTGTTGCGGCCCACCTGTCTTCCTATTTCTGCCCTTATACGTGATTCTACCTGCTTATTTGATGTACACGCTTTCTATGTGTTTAAGTGACTTATTCCAGTGTGTTGTCTGACTTACTTTATGTTTGCGATTTGCGACTGTTATTGGTTTTCGTTACCGAGTCGGGGGTCTCTTCGGAAGCAGTCTCTCTATCTCACAAGATAGAGGAAAGACTAGCCGCCACTTACCCTTCCCAGACCCTGCTCTTGCATGGGACTTACTGGGTATGTTTGTTTGTTTGTTTGTTTATTTATGAAAGACACAATGACGTCATTGTGTCATTATAAAAGACACAATGACGTCATTGCGTCATTATGAAAGACACAATGATGTCATTGTGTCATAAAAAACAATGAATTTTATTTTTTTTTTTTTTGAAAGAGGACAACAAAAGGAACAGAGACTCCGCATTACTTTTTTGAAATTTTATTTAGATTATGATATATAATTTTTTGTGATATTTTTAAATTCATTGTGTATTCTCACACTTTGTAGTAAAAATTACACTTTGTAGTAAAAATTACACTTTGTAGAATAACCTAACCCAAATGTAAATTATAGAAAATAATCTTTTATCTTTATAACTAATTTTAGTTTTTAACTTTTATCTTTAGTAATTACACTATACAATTTTTATGTATATGGTTTGTTTCATCCCTAGTAACTTTTTGTATAACGGTCATTAGTTTGCATCATTAAGTAAAAATTAATAATACCCAGGCGGCATAATTAAAAAATGATTCGACGTATTAAGGAAATATGATTGGGAAAACATTGAGATTGAGGAGTAAAGCCTCAAACAAATTTTATGTATTTTTATGGTTACTTTTTGAAACCAATTCTATAAAAAAAAACTATTGTTTCATATGATTAAAATATCAATAATAATGTAATATATAGAAATTCGAATGCAAGCCATGTGAATTTAGTTAGAAAAATATGATAAGTAAAACTTTGAGACCGTAAAACGTGAAGATTGACGAGTAAAATTTTAAACAAATTTTATATTATCATCACTTTTTTACAAGTTAGTTATATAAGAACTTATTGTATCATATGATATAAGTACCAATAATAAACTTAACATATAAAAAATTAGAATGCAAGACACATAAAGTTATTTAAATGCTTTTGTTAAAATTAGAATGCTATTTTTATAAAAATTATTGTATCATATGATATCTATAGTCATATAATTATGGAAAACATCTAAATTACTTCATGTGGACTGCATCCTGATTTTTATGTATTAATTTTATTATATAATTTTTTTGAACGGCAAATTAAGTTTATTAATGACAAATAAATCATACGACACAACCAATTTTTGTTTGAGATGTTACTCGTCGATCTCAACATTTTACCAATCATATTTTTCTAATATATTGATTTTTTAAATAATGCCACATGTATGTTTTTTCATTGTTGTTTGACATGGATCGAACCGGTCGGTCGGACTGGATTCGGTTGGACCACTAGTCTGATTCACCCCAATTCATTTTGTTTAACAAAGAATCGGTCGGTTAGGACTGGGAACCGGGTCAGAATAGATTTTTGATTACAGGATCCAACGCATTCAGCAGAGCGAAAGAGCCTTTCATTCTTTTGGTGTCATCCTTTCACACTGCCGGCGAGTGGAGTGTCACAATCTCATTCATCATTTTTGATCTACATAAGCCAAAGCCCATAGAACTGACGATGTCTCCAGCATAAATGCAAGGAGGATGTATAGCTGATATAGGATCTTGTGGAACAGGATTTGATTATGCAAAGTGAACTGTGACTAAGATCCTCTGCCAAACAAGCAACAATGTCGGTGAGACAGCTGCTACCTTTTTAGTAGTTTTTTCTTTGAGTGCGAGATCTGCCTTTTCGACCGGCTAGGATCCCTTGCTTATAGTTCCCTTGTGAATCACTCATTGTCAAATCAGAATTCCCGTACATGAGTAGGGCTTGGCTTTCTCCTTCGCTATAGAGTTGAGGATAGAAAGAGGGTGCTAGAAAAGCAAAAGAAGAAATAGCTTTATCCGAAGGGGCATCTTCAACTTGCGTATCTAGTAGTGTCGCGTAAGACTTGACCGCTTTAGGGGCTTCTTCCTCCGCCTTTAGTGTGACTCCCTAACCTTCTTTTCCAGATTCAACCGAAGGTCGAGACCTTCTTTTTCCATCAAAAGGTATGGATGAGGAATCTATCAAGTGTGCCACTAGTGGTTGACTAGTGGTTAATATCCATCAACTAGAAAATCGATCTTGATAGGTGGGACACCAGAAAGGTTTGTAAATCGATGCAGATTGAGCATTACTAAATAAAGGACCTACAGCAGCAGAGATTGTTTTAGCTATTTCACTCCGTAAAAGAGTTAGTAAGTTCGGACTCATAGCAAGAAAGACGAGCTAAGCTTGAAACTGAAACTCCTACGATTGATGTTCACTCTTCCATCCAAAACCTATAACTAACCTATCAGCCAAGCCCTTCTGACTCTCCTATTCGTCCGCTTAAGAAAGGCGGTTCGGGCACCTTTGTTTTCTTTTTGATTTTATTTATTTATTTTGGAATTGAATAGGTTTAACGGTTTGGTCGGACGATGAATTGAAGTGTTGGACATATGATTATTGTTGATTTTTATATATAACTATAAAATACACATATAAAACGCTTTTATTGAATTATCTATATAACTACATTATAATATACACACATATATAATTATGATGTTATCCGATTCTTAAATCTGGTCCGACTGGTCCAACCAGTAATCCTTATTTTTGCTAACTTTATAGGTGGGGTTAACCTATTACTATCTTATAACTTCATAACTGTGTTTCTTACTTGCTTGAAAATGTACATTAGGGTTGTTATCAATAAGTTTCTATGTGTCTCATTTTTGCTTCTTTTTTCTCACTCATTGTTTGCTACTTTACAGGTGGGGTTAACGGCTAACCTATCTCTAGTGCTATATAATAGATAAATCATGGATAAAACTGTAAATTTACTAACTTTTATAAGACACATACCAAAGGTCACCACCTAAATTCATGTTCTATGGCACTTTTCTTCCCCATGCACTCGTTTACTTTCCCTCACATTCAAATTCAGCTAGACAATTGAACAATCAAATCTCGTCTCCTTGTCTTGCGCCTCTTCAAGTCTCCGCCGTTTCTCGTTATCTCCCTCTTCATTCCGTCCAGGCTTACATGCTTTCAATCAGTAATGGTCATTTGCACAAGGTTTAAGATGCCTAAATGAAGCGTCCGGCTCTCACCCGCCTCTTAATGGCTTTAATCATTGCCTCATTAAATCCGTGCCACCTTCATTACAATGGTTTTGTGACAGCTTCTTCAATGTCATCGGCCGCTTCATCAGTCTTATTGAATCCACAAATCAATTTGAACCCCGACATCCCTATAGCCCATCTTCCCTCAGTCATCACCTTCGTTTCAAAAACATCATCGAGACACCCCCACTCCAGGTATCTTACTTCTTCCTTCTTCTTTGTTTGAAATTGAAGTACAAGTTTGATAATTTCTCCAAATTTTACAGAAGCTTTTGGTTTTGACATTGCAATTTCACCATCCACATTCACATAGCCCATGATAGTTGCATTGACTTAGGTATTATTCTCTTCTTTGTTATTTAGATTTTTGTTGTGTATTAGGGTTTTCCAGTCATTATTATTGTTGTTTATTTTATTTAGAAATGTTTGATTTTTGGTGTAAAAGGATTTTCTTTTAAAGAAATTGACATGTTTATATTATTGATTTAGCTTTCTTTTTACAAGTGATGGGTTTGTTGATGTAGATTTGTTATTATTAGGGCTTCTATGTGTGGTTAGTGCTAATAAACTTGAATTATGAATTGTATGATTTGAAAAGAGCCTAGATGGGGATATCATTTCTGATGTAAAAAATAAAAGAAAGTTTAGGGAAGGTATGCACACACTATTCGGTTCTTCTTTATTTATAAATCTGCTCAGTTATCTTTCTAATCTTGTTTATTTATTTTGATTCAAAATGTTTAGAATTTAATCTTTGTGGAAACAAAAGTAAGTGTAGATTTCTTAAAAATTGGTTATACGTTATTGGTTAATATGCTGCTGCAATTCATGGGGACAAAGTACATATGTAGATCAATTATCTATAAAGATTTAAGATTATTAAGTTGGCACTGCGGTTGTAAGTGATAATTGTTTAGGGGTTGTTTTTATTATGAAAGAAGGAAATGTGACATTAGAAAACTCTATGATAATTTAATATGCATTCTGTCATGAATTGATGAGTAATGTTTACAAATACTACTGATATAGCTTACAATCAAACCATGGGTTTTGGAACCCTTAACTCCAATAGCTATCATCTTTCATTTATTTAAGTTTTTTTGTGCTTAGCATTGGAGTTTGCTCACACCGTTGATTGCAAATTGTGAAGTTTTTAAGTGTAGAGTTGCAGCTGCTAAGCATATTGCAAAGGTGAGGCTACAATAACTTCAAATTATAGTGATAGATTGTTAACTTTTTCTCATACAAGCATATTTTTGTGAAGTTGTTTGATTAATGACTGCTATTGTAGTTCAATGAAGAATCCCGATCTCCCTTCGTTAAAAAGTTTAAAATCATTATTCATGCTCGAGAGGTAATAGTCCTTGCAATCTAATTTTTTAAAGCTTAATACTTCAAACAACCAAAACGGCATTATTGTGAGGTATGAACACAAGTCTTTGAGATTGGATTAAAAGCCCCTCATACATTTTGTATTTCAGTCTATATGAAATTATTTTTTTACAGCTATTAAAACTATTATTTAACCTCTATTTAAACTATTGTTTAACCTTCAAATAATCAAAAGCAGAAACCTATTTATTCAAATAATAAAAGTATTTTATAATTAACACTTGTATTTTTATTTAATTATCATCCTTAGTCGTTACAGAATAAATATGTATTTTCTGATGTTAACTTTATTTGTGATGGTAAATCACAGCAAGGAACTTCCTCAAAACAACAAAATAATACCCACTCCTCATGTATGTATAAATTTTTTTATTTTTGTAGTTAACTTAGTATTAAATTATATTTGTTATAATTTGTCAATATGTAGTTATTTTTGATGTATAGTTAACTTAGTATTAAATTATAATTTGTTTGTTTCTCATCAAACCAGGTTCTTATATGGGATGTTGAAGCTCAACCCAATCGTCATGCTGCCCTGGCTCTTAGGAGCCATGAAGTCCCGCCCTGATCTGGGGGGTCGTTGTTTTAGTTAGGGGACACGAAGTGTGTATGTCGAGGGTTGTATAAAGGTCAAATGGGTTAATTCGGACTTGACCGACTCACAAACATTATGTTTTCTTTTGTCTTAGATGTTAACTTGTTATCAATGAATTATATTCTACAAACTATATTATTACAATAATTTTTAATGATATTTTAAGTTTAAAATAAAACAGTTGGGGAGGTTTAACTTATTTTGGGCTCTCAACCCGATTCACCATTTTAACATGTTTTCGTTTTACCTAATTGTTGAAAGTTTGCTCACTTTGTCTTTTTAGAGGAAAGAAAACCCTAATTTGAGCTGTTTATTCATAGAACGGGTAAAAGCATTTATCTTTTAATATTCTTTGTCTTGCAGATCTTGACCAGTCACCAAGAAAATGAAGAATTTATTCTTGGTATGTGTCAAAGTGAACCCTTTGTACTATCTGGAGGTTTACTACAATAAGATGTCGTGTTTTGTTTTGCAGAACATGCTTTAATTATAATACTAAGTTAATTTAATAGTCAATTTATTTTGATGTTTTGATTATTGCAGGCAAGGATAAATAGACGTGTTGTGGAGTATTCATGATCACATCTCCATATTCGCATTAGATTTTTAAGGCCGAGTCTAATGGTGGTAAAAGCTTAAAGGCCGGTAAGATTGATGATAAACCACTTACCGAGATTCATAAATTATAAATTAGAGGTGTTTTCCAAGAGCATCGGAATACTATTGAGGATGCAGAGGTTTATCCTTCTAGGTATCTCACACTTTCTCTTTTTACTCATATAGGTGGCAATTCAATCCCCTTTACTTATGTATGAGTTAACTCTACGCTTTGTCTCTAATGGGCGAACCTGGTAACTAAATTAATAGCTTATAATTAAACAAGTTATATGGATCAAAACTCGATTAAAGTGTAATTTTAATGCATAAAACCTCCTAAATCCTCTTACTCTAAAAATTAGATTATTGTTAACATGGTATAATTATTATATGAGATATGACACATCTTTCATCTCTAAAATAGTAGAATCTCTAAAAAAATATGTTTTCAGAAGCTAGTCAATCCAACCTGACAACAAAATTACTCATTTTAATTAGTTACTCGATACATATGACCTGTCTATTTTGTCAGCTTTATACAATAGCTATGATTGTTATGATCTCCAAAATCAGATTTTGTTTAAATTTAGTTATCAATGTCATATAATGCACAAGAATTCTATAGTATTTGAGATGATTCTTTTCTTTTTCAATGGGATGCGCAAACATGGTCTTCTTTGTTTGTCAAGGTGATTTTCATGTTATAAGGTTTTCACTATAAAATAAAAATTGTGTATCAAAATTGTAGACATAATATGAGAAATCTGTACATGTTTCAACAATTTTTGTTAAAATTATTCATAACCCTATTCATATTTATTAAGGTAACTTATACAATCAAAGTACTTAGAATACCACTTACTAACGTAAGTTCAAATGGCTTTGTAAGCAGAATGGGTTAACAAGTTGTGTGATTTGAGTTTTCAACGGTTAGAAAATTTTCTTCATAACTATAGTACATCATACTGCAAAAACACAACTATATTTTTTGAACTAATCGAAACCATTATAATCTCAAAAAGTATCATTGTGACGTTCTCATATGCCTTCAAAATCGAACCGCAGCGAAGATTATCTATGATCAACATGACCTTCTATGTTTAATAAAAATAATGTGATTGGCTACCTATCTATGATCTAATCATCATTCTCAATCCTCAATCTACACCATGATCATTGAAAGGTCTTCACAACCGTTCATTATTACGAAGTACTTTTCATTCATTTAACATGATGCTTGCGCCGCAACGCGTGCGCACACCCATTAGTTACTATGTTATGCGTATATAATTTGAACATCTTATATGCATGCTTTCAAATAACTCAATATGGTTGTTATTGCATCTGTCCTACCCTATTCATTTTCTGTATCATATTGTTCTCAAGAAGGAAAAAAAGCAACTTTATGATTTGAGTTTTCAATGGTTAGAAAATTTTCCTCATAACTATAGTACATCATACTGCAAAAACACAACTATATTTTTGAACTAATCGAAACCATTATAATCTCAAAAACTATCATTGTGACGTTCTCATATGCCTTCAAAATCGAACTGCAGCGAAGATTATCTATGATCAACATGACCTTCTATGTTTAATAAAAATAATGTGATTGGCTACCTCTCTATGATCTAATCATCATTCTCAATCCTCAATCTACACCATGATCATTGAAAGGTCTTCACAACCGTTCATTACTACGAAGTACTTTTCATTCATTTAACATGATGCTTGCGCCGCAACGCGTGCGCACACCCATTAGTTACTATCTTATGCGTATATAATTTGAACATCTTATATGCATGCTTTCAAATAACTCAATATGGTTGTTATTGCATCTGTCCTACCATATTCATTTTCTGTATCATATTGTTCCCAAGAAGGAAAAAAAGCAACTTTATGAGGTTTGGGTTTTTAAATTCGTGTTTAACGGGCAAAGAAGCATTTTATTTGGAAATGATAGATTACATCATATTCTATGCTTGATATGGTGTTCATTACCGAAATGCTTTTCTACTATAGATTGATAGAATTCACAAAGAGAGTATGTCTCTAGTGATTTACAGTGTTTACAATTATGATACATCAACTTGTAACACCCGGAATTTTCCTTTCTGCAGTATCATGCGACTGAGGGGCCAATCGGCCGACTGAGATCCTACTGAGGTTCAACCGACTGGAGACTCAGGCGCATTAAAACCAGGCGACTGGGGCTTCATACGCATGGAGTCGCACGACTGAAGCTCCATACGCCTGACAACCGTACGACTGAAGGTCCAATCACATGACGCTCAGGCGTCTGAAGTGCCGACACGACTGAAGCATGGGCGACTGGACGAGGGGTATTTAAGGAAGAGGGCAACTCTTACCCTCTTCCATACTCACAATTTCAGTAAGAAAAGAGAGAAGGGGCGACCGAAGGAGAAAAGAGAGAAAAACGTGATCCGGACCTGAAACTCGTCAACCAACTAGTCCAAACGGAGTATTTCATCTCCTACCTGCTTATGTGAGTTCTAGAACCCCACATTTTCATGTTTTCATACGACTTTGGGGCTGGATCACATATAAACCCTATTTTTGTAAAGTGTATGTTTAACCTATTTCTGTGAAATCATGTTTAGTATGTTTAAAGTACGATTAGGACTTGTATAAGCTTGTATGATGTCCTAGTATGAATCCCTAAGGTTTGGGAGGGTTAATTCGGGTTTGAGATGAGTTTAGATGGGTTTTAGAGCCGTATGTCGCGGCTGCAGTTCGAGATGAAATCCAGTCGCTGCGCAGTTAGGGTTAGGCGACTGGAGGGCCAATCGCACGATTGGGGAACGACTGAGGGTCAATCGTACGACTGAGGGACGACTGAGGTTCATACGCACGACTGGGGCTCAATCGTACGGCTGTAGGTTCAGTCGCACGACTCATCATACGACTGAGGGCTCAGTCGCTTATGTGCTCAGTCGCCCAGGTGCATACGCACGACCGAGGAACTATTTGCATAGTAGTCCAATCGCTAACGTTTAGTCGCATGGAGGCCATGCGACTGAAGCATGCTCAGTCTCTCAAATAGTGCCGACGAGCCTTAAAAGTTATGTTGGGCATGATGTCGATAGTAGGGCGTGTGTATGAATGAGATAGGTATGTCACAGTTACCCATATAGTTGGGGGTGTAGTATGTCATAGTTACCCACATAGTTGGGGGTGTAGTATGTCACAGTTACCTATATAGTTAGGGGTGTAGTATGTCATAGTTACCCATATAGTTGGGGGTGTAGTATGTCATAGTTACCCACATAGTTGGGGGTGTAGTATGTCACAGTTACCCATATAGTTGGGGGTGTAGTATGTCACAGTTATCCATATAGTTGGGGGTGTAGTATGTCATAGTTACCCACATAGTTGGGGGTGTAGTATGTCATAGTTACCCACATAGTTGGGGGTGTAGTATGTCATAGTTACCCATATAGTTGGGGGTGTAGTATGTCACAGTTACCCATATAGTTGGGGGTGTAGTATGTCATAGTTACCCACATAGTTGGGGGTGTAGTATGTCACAGTTACCCATATAGTTGGGGGTGTAGTATGTCACAGTTACCCATATAGTTGGGGGTGTAGTATGTCATAGTTACCCACATAGTTGGGGGTGTAGTATATCACAGTTACCCATATAGTTGAGGGTGTAGTATGTCACAGTTACCCATATAGTTGGGGGTGTAGTATGTCATAGTTACCGACATAGTTGGGGGTGTAGTATGTCACAGTTACCCATATAGTTGGGGGTGTAGTATGTCATAGTTACCCACATAGTTGGGGGTGTAGTAAGTCACAGTTACCCATATAGTTGGGGGTGTAGTATATGATGGTTACCCGAGTAACGCATAACTTCGGGGGTGTAATGTGCGGTTGTTTATAGTGGTTACCCGAGTCACCCATATTGCTGGGGGTGAAGAATACATTTAGAATCTTTGTCGCTTACCCCGGTGCTGGTTCCAGGCTATGTGCCGTGTGGAAGCCGTTTATGAATCTTGACCCAGCACCAGGAGACTGGAGGGTTAAGTTTGATTTTTAATGGAAAGGAAAGACGTAATACAGGACGAATGAAGGAAAGTAAGAACGTATGAACGAACGAAAGTTAAAGCACGAATGCAATGATGAAGATAACAAATATTATCCTTGTGTACGTATGATGTGTGATCGCATGAATGTAATGAACGGTTTTAATAAAAGAAAAGTATGTTTTATTATAAAACTAGAACTCACTCAGCAACGCTGACTTTTTATGTGTTTCCAGTTGACAGGTAGTGTTGCTGAGGATGGCACGAGGCGGCTACTCAGCTCTTTTGGGATGGCATTCTCCTTTTGATAATGCTGCCACATTTTATGTTGCATGCAAGTGTTCCTTGAGGATCCCGATAAACGGGATTACTTAAGGAATCTTCTTTAAATATGGTTTTAATATTTTTGTACTAGAGGTCACTGTATATGACCATTTTGGGATTGTTGAGGATTCGGATAAACGGGATTACTTAAGAAATCCTCGGTTTCATATGCTTCGCAACAATCCTAGTAGAGTTACGTAATGTATAGAAAGTATGTATTTTGTAGTAACTAACAATGTAATGCATTGTAAAAGCTTTTATGATGAAATGAGAACATACTTCTTATCTATTCCGCTGCGTTATTCTATTTAGTATATGTAAACTGTATGTTTGAAGTGCGATGAATGACCAACTGTGAGGTGCCCGGGAACGGGGCCTTACACAACTGAAGAAGCACATTCAAGTAGAAAGGGTTCTGCTTTTGATTAAAGTGAGTTGATTCCAATTACGATTTACTTTGTATCGTGTGGTTATTGTTTGCTTTCACCATACTTATTCCCTCCTTTATGACCTTTGTTAACCATCTGTCAATAATAAAGTAACCCCATATTCTAGTTTGAAAGAAATTAACATATGGTAGTTGCTTTCTTTATTCAGTGCATAATAGATAAGTTTGACCATAGTAATCTCAGAAATTAAAGATATATTGCCATAGTTGGTCTTATATAGAAGCCTTGAATTGGCTAAAAGTTAGAGCTTAATGTACATATTTGATTTTATTTTTACTTCAAAATATCAAGTGACTACATATACCAGGTTTTAAACACAAGGAAACTTACCTTCTACAACAACTTTTTCTTCCTGCTCTTGCATGTATAAACTTTCCTCTAACACTAGAACTGGGACTTGCATAAGTAACTGTTACAAACAAGCATTACTTTATAGCATAGCATTTGGTTGAAAACAGAGAACAAAAAAAAGCGTTACTTTATGGCATAACATTTGGTTGACAACAAAGAATAAATATTTTGATGAGAGCTATAAACATGGAAAGGTTGCAAGCTGCAACCGAGTTTGGTAAAAATTAGGAATGAACAAATAGATAAGCCATTAATATGAACCGGATAAAAACAAAATCTGCATGTTAGTTGCAATATTATTAACACATAAGATGGGAATAGGTATAAATGAATGGTTTCCCTTTTTCAAAATGATGAATTTGCATTGCATTGAAGCAATCTAGGCTCTAGGTTCGAAAATATCTCCGTACGCTCTATAAGAGTTCCATTAGTGCTTTTTAGGTATGTGTGTAGGCTAGACTGATTGAATATGTGAAAGAATTTAGAGAATTAGGTTGCGTAATGGAACCTATAGAACTTCTAAAAGAGTAAGCTAATTGATCATGTTAATGCATGTCAGTTTGATCCAGTTATGCCAAATTTTTTATTCAATCTCAAATACGTTCATATGAAATGATATGAGAGAATGTTAGACAAACACAAGCTACTCTTTTAGGTTACAGATGTTTCTGCTGCCATTTTGTGCTCATGTTCTGTAAATAACTAACTACCAATACCTGCTACCTTAATGCCTAATGTTTGTTATGATATTACGCGCATCTAATGCCAAACTATGGCATTGCAATGTGTAAAATCCTATATACTAAAATGACCAAGTTAAGGAATAGTACTTTACAATGGATGATGAAATTTCATTGGTATGATCTTTGTGTAATTTGATAGAACTATGTCAAGCCTTTCTGATTATCTATGAATCACCATTTTTGTAGTTTCTAAATAATAAATCTACTTGCAGGATTTAGGTTGCAGAATAAACGAATGGAAATGGAGAACAATATGCAGGAAAAAAGAGAGAGCTTTTATGGAGGTACGAGAAATAGGATTAGATAATATTAATTATTAAGTCGTAAGAAAAGATTTTGAAGAGTTGAAATCTAAAAGACAGAATTGATTAAGAAAAAAACGAGATTGTAGTAAATAGTCAAAACTTAGAAGGAAACCAATTTGAAGTGCAAAATCACATCAACGACCTTGCAGTTCTTGACAAGAAGATAAAATATCAAAAGGCAGATTTTGTAAAGGAAAGAAATCATTGTATTAATGATCGCATTATAGAAGGAAGTACCATTTTCCTTTGTTGATAAGAATATTTAGCAATATCCTATTATTGTATTAGTTGCAGTTGTTTGGCAAAACTAAATTGCTATTATTTTATCCCAAAAATTCACTTAAATTTGTTTTTATTCTCATGGTCTTTATGTTCATTTTGCACTACATGTTAAGTGGTAAACTCAAAGTTCTTTAGATGATTCAAACAATAGCTAACAAAACCATTGTTTGCTTTGTTATTTAGACAGATCATGCACCATACATGCTGGAGATGGCGCCAACATCATTGCTTGATCTTGGAAGTAAATGTCTACACGACTACAACCCATTGAATTGTTTGACTACTTTTGACCGACTTGTCTAAATGGTCTTGAGTTCTCAAATGGCGACTGCTAGGCTCATTTAAAGTCGACTTAAAGTTAACCAAATACACTTATAACTAATAGGTGGATTTTGGTTGAAAACCATCACGTGTAGTGTCGTGCCTGCTTTTATGGACGTTATTGATTACCACTGATTGCAAGTAAACTGCACAAATCTCACAAGGAGGTTTGCAAGTTGTAACATAAATTGTTTTGCAAGAATTTTTTTGATATAATTTTCTGATAATATACATTTGCTTTATTTGTCTTCTCTTGTAGGTGAGGAGTGTAATGAGGGTTACTGGGGATGTGAAGCTCATTATAATCGATTTTGTTTGATAACTTGATGGTTTATTTTCATGTCAAACACGTGCATTTTTATAGTTTATTTTGGTATTTATCTCCATAACTAATGCAAATTAGTGAAAATTTGCAACAAACTAAATATTTTTTTGATATCTTTAGCGTGTTCAGAAAGAAAATCAAAATTTATGTACATATCGTTAGAAATTTGATGACGTCTACCTATTATCGTATACATTGTTAAGAAAGGGTGTTATGATGTTTGGTGTTGCTGGTGTCGGGGGTAGCTACGGCTTGGCTGCAATCTCCTCACCTCCGTGCGGTTGTCGGTTGGTTCCGGTTGTAGAGAGAGAAAGGGGGTTACGATGTTTGGTGTTGTTGGAGAGGGGAACGACGGTTGCCTCTCCGGCTTAAAGATGCATGTGAAGCTTTACACCATCGGTTATGCTTATGCGGTTGTGTGGCTCTCCTTAAAAGGAGTGCTCAAGCTATTGGTTGTTTGTAAATAGAGAAAAACAAAAGGGTGAATGTGTTGCCGACGGTTCTGGTTATTGGTTGCCAAATGTTCACCTGCCGGTTTGTTGCGACGGTGGTGGCGCCCCACCCTTTTTTGATTTTCGTCTACCGGTCGGTGATGCACATGTAGCCTATAAAGTGAAAGAATTTGTGGCAGTGCATCGCCGACCTTGTTGGTGTTTGACCGGCGGTTTTTTCCGTCTGTGGTGGCGCGTGTCTCCGCGTTTTGATATATCTGGTTGCAATGTTTTTTTTTCTTGATTGGTTTGGGATTACATATGGTGGCGACTGTGATTTCAGATGGCTTTGACATAGTAGTTAGGCCCCCAACAAATGGTACTCCTGTCTTCGTCTTGGCCTCACTTGTCCTACTTGATGGTAGGGTTGTTATCTTAAGGACGATGATGAATGATGATCACATGCACATCCGAGATCTTTGTGATTTAGTGATGATGATGATGGTGTTTTTTCCATCTAGACCTCATTTTCACTAACTTTTCATTATGTTTGAAAATTAATAGATAGTATACAAATGCTCCCTTTAGTGACATCAAACTTCCGTAGGCAATGATGATGAAATTATACATTTAGTGTTTATTGTTTCGGTGTGGTAAACAGTTGTTTGCAGCCATAATAAACTGTCATATCTGAGCCTTCAAAAACGTTAAAATAGATTTAACTCCGCCACGAAGCGGTGGGTGGAATACAACTAGTTATGTTTAAAAGGAAAGTGAAATGAAGAGTGAAAGAAAGTGAAAGAGTTTATTACAAATTATGTCCTTTATTAATACACGAAATTAGATGGTATGTCTTTTAGTTTTAATTATTATATCTAATGTTCTCTTTTTAGAATATCTGCACAACTATTGTATTTTACATTAACTTTCATTTTAATAGAGAGTTAACTCAGTTATGTCTCTTTCATATGATGTGCATTTTTGTACATAGGCAGCTAGGTAAGTCGGTGAGCCCGCATATTTCTTATGCTCAACACCATTAAATCCAGCATCCCTGATACTCCAATACTAGTCGTCTTCACATCACCTACAACATCTCATACACCATTGAAGCTCTTTGAAGTCGAATGAAAAACGACAATATAATTCAAATCCCTAATTTACTTTTTGTAATTCGTTGCACTTTGAATTTCCAGCTTATGTTGTTGTGCGATTAACGAGCAACGAACAATTAATTTTTTGGCTTTTGCAATTATATAAGCAATTTAAAGAATCAATGGCAATCTTCGAGTTTGTGTTCCTTATTGATTTTTCATTATTTATTGGTGTTAGTAGTTGATAAAGTATTTACAGGTAATTTTTGTGTTATTTATGGGTATTTTTTGGTGTTTATTGTTGATTTCCACACCTTGTAGTTGCTTTGTGACTTCAATTTCTTACTTTAGTAAATATTATTAGAGGTTGTTATCGTGAATTTTTGCGACTTTCGAATGAAAACATACGAAGAGAGATTGATTTCTCCGACTTACATAACAATCAAATATTATTTATTATTATTTTTCATTTAAAATTTTTATTTTAATTTTTTTAATATATTAGACGTGAAAATCAAATAACAAAAATACCCTTTATGTGACCTTATAAGTGAGTTAACTGTATATGTGTATAAGTATTAATATAAAGAACAAAATATGTGTAAATGTTTTAATTAAAGAAAATTGTATGTAATTATTAAAATTAAAGGATTGTGGGTGTTTTGGGCGTATCCCTAGGCCCGGGTACTAGACCTAGTTTTTAAGTGCTTTCTTCTCCGGCTACCTCCTGTCATTCGCTCCTCCTGTATCACCTTCGGGCGTCTCGACCTGTCTCCGGTGCTTCAGGTGGTTGCTGGATGCCGTTGGGTATGCTCTACGTTTTGTGACCTGACAAACCGACGTGACCAATCCCGCCATGCTCCAGCCAGTTGTTAGATGGCAGCGCACGGTGGAGAAATAGTTTATGAATGATAGAATTAGGGGTTGGTGGAGAAATAGTTTATGAATGATAGAATTAGGGGTTGGTGGAGAATTCTGGTGGAGAGGTGGTGGTTCTAGACGGTGTCCGATGGAGGTTCATGGTGGTCTCGCAGCGACCACTGCTGCTCTTTTTAAACCGGAACCACTTCTCCACGTTACAACGCAGTGGTAAGCTATTTTATCTCCTAAATCTTTGCGTAAAGATGTTAAAATGTCCAGAATGTCGCTGCATATGTAGTGTTCAAAGATCGGAGAATTAGGGCTCATGTGGGGAGCCTTGTCTTATTTTTCATGTGTTGCAATTTTATACGTCTTTTCTTGAAATAATTCTTTAAAAAGGAGCTGAGGAAGCAGTTTTTATAAGAGAACACTCCATTAAAGGTATAAATTTAGTGAAAAGAAGATGATTGCTCCAACCGAACGAGTTCTAGGTGATAAAATCTACATGTGCTACGCAACTGTTATCCAACTAAATTCACATCATATTGACCTTATTCTGATTTTTTGACAAGTGTGATTTGACAAGGTTACTTCTAAATTTTGTTTAATGTTTTTCCCTTCTATGATTAAAATTAATATAAGGATGTTCAAGTATAACATGCTTTCGTTCTTATACAATGTCATCATATGAATGACATATTTGCATTGAGATAGATCTATAGAAAATCGAATTTCAAACTTGCGAAGACATAGAACAAATAACGAATGTTAACATGTCAAAACACTGATATAGGACTACAACAATACAAGGTTGGAAATGGAGAACATCAGTAAAAACAATAGTGGTTAGATTACATAAATTATCATTCTTTGGTATGTTCGTTATCATTCTTTAATACTTTCTCAAATGGAAATGCAGTTGATGATTAAGATATGGTGGCTTCCATGGGTCACATGTGAGGGATCATCTTCCTTTTATCTATTCTAATCATTGATGATATATACCAAATTCGGGTAAGTTACCGTGTTACTTAATTATTAGTATAGTGTAGTATTGTAGTGTTATGCCATGTGAATGTATACTTTCATTCAGCTTCATTACGTTTGACCTGTTTGTGTTTTTATGAGTCCAGATCACTAGTATTTGAATTTGGATCTTTAATTTTGGTACATTTTGTTTCGATGTTAATGTTGTTAATCACGAATGAATATACACAAATCTAATTGATGATGAATGACTTCAAAAATCTCAATAGTATTCAAAGATGCCCAAATGAAGCGTCCGGCTCTCACCCGCCTCTTAATGGCTTTAATCATCGCCTCATTAAATCCGTGCCACCTTTATTACAATGGTTTTGTGAAAGCTTCTTCAATGTCATCAGCCGCTTCATCAGTCTTATTGAATCCACAAATCAATTTGAACCCGGACATCCCTATAGCCCATCTTCCCTCAGTCATCACCTTCATTTCAAAAACATCATCGAGACACCCCCAGTCCAGGTATCTTACTTCTTCCTTCTTTGTTTGAAATTGAAGTTTGATAATTTCTCCAAATTTTACAGAAGCTTTTGGTTTTGACATTGTAATTTCACCATCCACATTCACATAGCCCATGATAGTTGCATTGACTTAGGTATTATTCTCTTCTTTTGTTATTGAGATTTTTGTTGTGTATTAGGGTTTTCCAGTCATTATTATTGTTGTTTATTTCATTTTGAAATGTTTGATTTTTGGTGTAAAAGGATTTTCTTTTAAAGAAATTAACATGTTTATATTATTGATTTATGTAAGGCCCCGATCCCGGGCACCTCACAGTTGGTCATTCATTGCATCATAGTTACCTATTAATAATCATTTCATAATATACACAGCAGAATTTCATGTAATAAAACCATTCATTTACTTTTAACTACTGTTGTTAAGCAATACAATGTTGTTCATGGGTTACAAAAAGGTTGTTCAATTGCATTACAAAACAACAATAGAATCAAAATACGGATGGATGTCAGCCTTGTCTTGCCGAGTAGCTTCGTCCTCGTGCCATCCTTAGCAATATTTACCCGCCAACTGAAAATGTATAAAAGTCAGCGTTGCTGAGTGAGTTCTAGTTTTATACGTAATAAAATACTTTATATGTGTAGTATATGAAAATACTTTTTTCTGTAAAATACAACTCTGTACTGTGTATGCGAGCACGCATTAACTGTATGAACAAATATTGTTTGTTCTCTGTACTGTATGCCTTGTCTGTAAACTTTTTAACTTTATGTTCCATTGTCTATATGGACCAGTGCGCAATGCCCCAACTATGTGCGCGATGGAAAACGGGTGATGGGCCATCTATATCCCTCAAAAGGGTCAACTGTATCCCTCAAAAGGGCTATGTGTACTATGTACAAGGCCGACCCAATCACCCAGGGCACGTTACAAAGGTCCTGCCAATCTCAATAGATTGACCCTGTGTGCATAAAAGGGTAGCTAACCCGTAACACAGTTGAACTAACGACAACACGGTCGTGTCCCTCCTATGTGCTTGCAAGACTTATTAACATTTTATTTATGTTCCACTTCTTTTCTTTATTGCTCTTTTACTTTACTATTACAATATTCTTTACGTTACGATAATAACATACCATGTAAAGTCACATACTATGAGTAATAATAATAATATCAATAACTATAATAAGGAACAATTATAAATAATCATATCATGCATGGAACACCATCATTAATAGGCCCTTAGTCAACCTTGGTCAAACCCTAAAGCACAGACTCCCAGAAAATTTTCTAAAAATTTCTAAGTGTCTGGGCGTAAGAGCCCTGTTTGGACGCATAAGCCCTGTTCAGGCTTTTCACCACTTTGTAGGCTCACCAGCCTACACTTAGAAACTTTTTCACCTTAGGCGTATGAGCTATTCAGGCGCATGAGCACTGTTTAGGCTCATTACCCTGTACTTAGAAAAATCTCAGGCGTATGAGTACTATTCTGGCATATTACCCTATACTTAGTTTTCTAAGTCATTATTTTAGGCACAAGAGTACTGTTTAGACTCATTACCCTACACTTAGGCTTTTAAGCCTACTTTTCAGGCGTAAGAGCCCTGTTTGGGCATATTATCTTACACAATTTTTCTACGTCATTTTCAAGCATATGAGCACTGTTGAGGCTTATGAGCCTTAGGCGTATTAGGTACTGTTTGGGCATATGAGAACTATTTGGACTCATGACCCTACTTAGAACATTTCTAAGGCAAATCCTGGGCGTAAGAGGTTACTGTGTAGGCTCATCAACCTTCTGTCCAGCTTATTACTATGGTATTTCCAAACCCAAACATCAGGCCTAAATGTTCTAAGCTTACCAAGGTCCTTCTAAGCATGAACTACATATAAACATCATTAAACATGCCAAAACACATACGGGTATCAATAGATAAACATGGTAAAAATCGTTTAATACATTTTTAGCCCCAAAAGAGTTTAAAACAAGTAAAAACCGGGGTCTAGAACTCACCTTAGCAGTCTCTCGGGTATGACTTCTTCAAAAACCCATTTGCTACAAATTCAACACCTATAAAACCCAGTAAACACACCCGAACACACAAACACACACATAAGAACACATAACCGAGGCTAATTTAGCCAAGAACAACTTAAAAACACTAATCTTTACCTTAAATCCGAATTTTTCTTCTTATTCTTCAAATGTCCGAGAGCTTCTGCTCTCTCTCTCTAAAATCCGAATGAGAGTGTTTTGACAGGCCAAAATAGGCGGCCATACCCCTTTATTCACCAACTTTTATTTTCTTTGTCCTTTTGGCACTTTTTACCTCTCAACTTTGGGGTTGACTTTCATTTCTCCCTTTTTCTTTCTCTTTTATTCTTTTGTTTCTTTAAAAGAAAATACGGGTGTTACAAGTCCACCCCCCTTATATAGGTTTCGTCCCCGAAACCTGTTATTCCTCAAACAGATGAGGATAATGCTGCCTCATCTCTTCCTCAGTCTCCCATGTGGATTCGGATCCCTTTCTGTGCTTCCACTGTACACGCACAAGAGGAACCACTTTATTCCTTAACTTCTTTTCTTAACGATCGATGATTGCCACTGGTTGCTCAACGTAATTGAGCCGTTCATCTACTTCAATATCCTCCAGTGGAACAATCATATTTTCATCAGCTATGCACTTTCTCAGATGAGATACATGGAATGTGGGATGAATTCCACTTAACTCATCTGGCAGTTCAAGTCGATAGGCTACCTCTCCTACTCGTGCGATGATTCGGAAAGGTCCTATATATCTCGGGCTTAGCTTACCTCGTTTCCTTAATCGGATGATCCCTTTCCAAGGTGAGACCTTCAACATGACTCGGTCACCAACCTTGAACTCTATTGGTCTTCGCCTCTTGTCAGCATACGACTTTTGTCTATCCTTCGCCCCCTTCATGAAGGCTTTGATCTTTTCCAACTTCTCAGTTGTAGCTTCGATCACCTCAACACCTCCTAACTCTTTCTGCCCAATGTCTCCCCAACACACGGGCGTCCTATATCTCCTACCGTATAGCATCTCGTAGGGCGGCATGCCAATACTAGCATGATAACTGTTGTTGTACGTGAATTCTGCTAACGGCAGGTGGTCATCCCAACTTCCTCCAAAATCGATCACGCATGCTCGAAGCATATCCTCAAGCGTCTGTATCGTCCTCTCAGACTGACCGTCCGTCTGAGGATGGTAGGCTGTACTAATGTGTAGCCTCGTCCCCATTGCATCATGGAATCTTCTCCAAAACTTCGACGTAAATCGGGTGTCACGATCCGACATGATAGACACCGGCATGCCATGACGAGCTACGATTTCCTTGATGAACAGATCCGCCAATCTTTCGGATGAATACGTCTCACAGATCGGTAGGAAGTGGGCACTCTTTGTTAGTCGGTCGACAATCACCCAAATAGTATCGCATCCCCTTGATGTGCGAGGTAGCTTAGTAATGAAGTCCATGGTGATATGCTCCCACTTCCATTCGGGTATATCCAACGGTTGGATCTTCCCGTACGGTTTCTGGTGTTCCGCCTTCACTTGGAGACAAGTGAGGCACTTACTCACGTACTCCACTACATCGCGTTTCATACCCGACCACCAATAATCTTTCTTCATATCGTGATACATCTTGGTAGCACCAGGATGAATGGAGTATCGAGTCTTATGGGCTTCGTCCATTATCTTTCCTCGTAGATCCCCGTATCGAGGAATCCACATTCGCCCGAATCGGGTCTTAACACCAAGAGTGTTCTCACCTAATTCCGTGACTAGACCTCTCATCCTTTCTGAGTTAAGACGATCTTCTTTCAAAGCCTCGTTTTGGAACTCCTTAATCTGTGTCATCACATCGGAGGTCGTAATCAGCTGATAAGCCTTCACCCGGATCGGCTCGGGCCTTTCTTTTCGGCCAAGGGCATCTGCCACCACGTTGGCCTTGCCCGGATGGTAATGGATTTCACAGTCATAGTCCTTTATGAGTTCCAACCATCGCCTCTGCCTCATGTTCAGGTCCTTTTGCTTGAAGAAGTACTTCAAGCTTTTGTGGTCTGTGAAGATGGTGCACTTAGTCCCATATAGATAGTGCCACCAAATCTTCAACGCAAAAACACCGCGGCTAATTCTAGATCGTGTGTGGGATAGTTGACTTCGTGGGTTTTCAGTTATCGGGATGCGTAGGCTATTACCCTTCCACGTTGCATCAATACACAACCTAGCCCAGAGTAGGATGCATCCGAATATACCACTAAGTCTTCACTTCCCTCGGGCAATGTCAAGACAGGAGCTTGTGTTAGTCTCGTCTTCAACTCTTCAAAGGCACTCTCCTGCTCTCGACCCCACACGAACTTCACGTCCTTGCAGGTCAACTTAGTCAAAGGTGAGGATATCTTGGAGAAGTCTTGAATAAATCTCCTGTAGTAGCCCGCCAATCCCAAAAAGCTACGAATTTCGGATGGCGTCTTAGGAGACTTCCATTGCATCACGGCCCCCACCTTTGCTGGGTCCACCTTGATTCCCTCTGCATTTACCACGTGACCCAGAAATTGCACCTCGCGTAGCCAGAAGGCACACTTGGAGAACTTAGCATACAGTTTCCCCCTTCTCAAAGTTTCTAACACCTCCCGAATGTGACCGGCATGCTCTTCTTCGCTCCTTGAATAAATCCGGATATCATCGATGAACACAATCACTGATTTATCTAACATTGGCCGACACACTCGGTTCATCAAATCCATAAAAGCAGCTGGCGCGTTAGTTAGACCAAATGACATAACGAGAAACTCATAGTGTCTATAACGCGTACGAAAAGATGTTTTAGGAATGTCCTGCTCCCTCACTTTCAATTAATGGTAGCCAGATCGAAGATCTATCCTCGAGAACCAACTGGCACCCTGGAGCTGATCGAACAAGTCGTCAATCCTCGGTAACGGATACCGATTCTTTATCGTCAATTTGTTCAACTCACGGTAGTCGATACACATTTTCATGCTACCGTCCTTCTTTTTCACGAATAAGACCGGAGCACCCCAAGGAGAGATACTCGGTCTGATGAAACCCTTATCGAGCAATTCTTGTAGTTGCTCCATTAACTCCTTCATTTCAGTCAGAGCTAATCGATACGGTGCCTTGGTGATAGGTTGGGCACCGGGTATCAAGTCGATTTGAAATTCGATTTCGCGATCTGGTGGCACACCTGATAGGTCCTCTGGAAATACATCGGGAAAGTCACGCACCACCGGCACATCGGACAATTGGTGGGTCGGCGTGTCCACATCTTTCACGTAGGCCAAATAAGCGCTACATCCACGCCTCATGCACTTTCCTGCCACCGCCATCGAAATCACTTTCGGAATCGTCGTAACCCGATTGCCATATATTGTCACCGGACTTCCGCCAGGCGCTTTTATTCTAATCATCTTCTTACGACACATAATATTCGCTTCATAGGTTGCTAACCAATCCATCCCTAGTACTACATCAAATCCACCTAGGGGCATCACATGTAATTTAGCAGCAAACCTATGACCTTCTAATTCTATGGCACAATCTTCTATTACATCAGTAACTCTGGTGGACTTACCGATAGCAGTTTCTACATCAAAAGGCTTGCTAATACCCCTACTGCTAACAGACAACTTAACACAAAAGGTAGTAGAAATAAAACTCCTACTAGCACCGGAATCAAATAATACAGAGGCACAAGTTTGATTAACTAGAAACATACCTGACACGACATCGGGATCCACTCTGGCTTCTTCCCGGGTCATGGTGTAAGCTCTAGCACTTGCCCTCGGCCCTCCTTCTTCCGGCTTCTTATTCGCCGCTCCAGAGCTCTCCGCTCTAGGCTTCTTACAGTCTCTAGCGATAAGGCCAGGCTGGCTACACCTGAAGCATACGTTCAGTCCCATCCTACACTCACCAGGATGCTCCCTTCCACATTTGCCACATTTCTTTGACCCCAAGCTGGACGACCCCACCCTATGGTCATCCATTCTCATCTTCTTGTTGTTCGGGGTAAAACCTCCCCGCCTAAACCTCTTTCCATTCCAACTCCGGTCACCACCACCGGCTTTCTTCACTTCCACCACTGTCACTTCCCTTTCATTATAGATCCTCCCAGCCAGATCCACTGCCGACCTAAAGGTGCTCGGTCTAGCAGCGATCAAGTGCCTGCGAATGTCAGCTGGCAGTCTTTGAATATACCGATTAATCTTTTGAGACACCGGCGTCACCTGATCCGGCACCAGCCTCGCCATTTCATTAAATTTGGTGGTGTACTGCTGGTGGGTCATGGTTCCCGCCTCGAGTTGCAGGAACTCCCTCTCGATCCTGTCCAGTTCCCTATAGGGACAGAACTCCTCCATCACTAGTTGTTTCAGCTCCCTCCATCGCATCTTCCCAATGGCTCTAGTACCCTCAGCTTGGACAATATTGTCCCACCAACATAATGCCGAGTCTGCAAAATAGTGAGTTGCGAACTTTACCTTCTGATCTTCACGACATTCACTGATCTCTAGTACTGCCTCCATTTCCCTCACCCAGCGGTGAGCGGCAGCATCATCGCCATTGCCATCGAAAGTCGGGGGCTTGCACCTCTGAAATGCCCCATAGCTGCATCCCTTGGTCGTTATCCCTACTGCATCCTCCTCTTTCTCGTCAGAAACTACTATCTTAGGATCCGGTCGTTCCTCTCCTCCCTTGCTTTCCTTCCCAGTCGACTCCCTCCTGTCCTCCTTCTCTTTTCTCTCCTCGTTCCTCACGGCTCGAATAACATCGGTCACTACAGATGGCATAACTGCCTGCAGGACCTGGTGTACCTCATCAGCAATCGCCTCCCTAGCTGAGGCATTCAGGCTGGCATTCTTATTTCCTTCAGTCCGGTCAGGAACCTCAAGGTTCTCATGGGTTGTCTCAGCAGCTTTGGCACTGCTCCTGGTCATACGCGGTCTACCTCTACCTCTAGAAGCTTTGGAAGGTGTCTTCCCAGCCATTTCCTAAGCACTATAAGATTCAAACACTAACACAGTCATTCAAGGTAATGGCTCAGTTTATGTCAAGTATAGTAAGTCCCTAATTATAGTGGCCAGTTGAGATTAGCCACTTACTTTACTTTTCACACCCCAAGCATTTCCTATCCTGACTTCATCAGTATCTAAATCTACTATGATCACATAAGTAAAATAGCACACGCACATAATACCGGTTAACTTTTAAGAAAAGAAATACCTGATGGCACGGAGCTACTCGGGCTGACATCCCTCTTCCTGTCCCATTTTCAGTTTAAGTTTAGGTTTATTTTGAAAATTTACCCGTTTCACTTAAACTATGGCTCTGATACCAACTTGTAAGGCCCCGATCCCGGGCACCTCATAGTTGGTCATTCATTGCATCATAGTTACCTATTAATATTCATTTCATAATATACACAGCGGGATTTCATGTAATAAAACCATTCATTTACTTTTAACTACTGTTGTTAAGCAATACAATGTTGTTCATGGGTTACAAAAAGGTTGTTCAATTGCATTACAAAACAACAACAGAATCAAAATACGGATGGATGTCAGCCTTGTCTTGCCAAGTAGCTTCGTCCTCGTGCCATCCTCAGCAATATTTACTTGCCAACTAAAAATGTATAAAAGTCAGCGTTGCTGAGTGAGTTCTAGTTTTATACGTAATAAAATACTTTATATGTGTAGTATATGAAAATACTCTTTTCTATAAAATACAACTCTGTACTGTGTATGCGAGCACGCATTAACTGTATGAACAAATATTGTTCGTTCTCTGTACTGTATGCCTTGTATGTAAACTTTTTAACTTTATGTTCCACTGTCTATGTGGACCAGTGCGTAATGTCCCAACTATGTGCGCGATGGAAAACGGGTGATGGGCCATCTATATCCCTCAAAAGGGTCAACTGTATCCCTCGAAAGGGCTATGTGTACTATGTACAAGGCCGATCCAATCACCCAGGACACGCTACAAAGGTCCTGCCAATCTCAATTGATTGACCCTGTGTGCATAAAAGGGTAGCTAACCCGCAACACAGTTGAGCTAATGACAACACGGTCGTGTCCCTCCTATGTGCTTGCAAGACTTATTAACATTTTATTTATGTTCCACTTCTTTTCTTTATTTATCTTTTACTTTATTATTATAATATTCTTTACGTTACGATAATAACATACCACATAAAGTCACATACTATGAGTAATAATAATAATAGCAATGACTATAATAAGGAACAATTATAAATAATCATATCATGCATGGAACACCATCATTAATAGGCCCTTAGTCAACCTCGGTCAAACCCTAAAGCACAGACTCCCAGAAAATTTTCTAAAAATTTCTAAGTGTCTGGGCGTAAGAGCCCTGTTTGGACGCATAAGCCCTGTTTAGGCTTTTCACCACTATGTAGGCTCACTAGCCTACACTTAGAAACTTTTTCACCTTAGGCGTATGAGCTATTCAGGCGCATGAGCACAGTTTAGGCTCATTACCCTGTACTTAGAAAAATCTCAGGCGTATGAGTACTATTCAGGCATATTACCCTATACTTAGTTTTCTAAGTCATTATTTTAGGCACAAGAGTACTGTTTAGACTCATTACCCTACACTTAGGCTTTTAAGCCTACTTTTCAGGCGTAAGAGCCCTGTTTGGGCATATTATCTTACACAACTTTTTCTACGTCATTTTCAAGCATATGAGCACTGTTGAGGCTTATGAGCCTTAGGCGTATTAGGTACTGTTTGGGCATATGAGAACTATTTGGACTCATGACCCTACTTAGAACATTTCTAAGGCAAATCCTGGGCGTAAGAGGTTACTGTGTAGGCTCATCAACCTTCTGTCTAGCTTATTACTATGGTATTTCCAAACCCAAACATTAGGCCTAAATGTTCTAAGCTTACCAAGGTCCTTCTAAGCATGAACTACATATAAACATCATTAAACATGCCAAAACACATACGGGTATCAATAGATAAACATGGTAAAAATCGTTTAATACATTTTCAGCCCCAAAAGAGTTTAAAACAAGTAAAAACCGGGGTCTAGAACTCACCTAAGCAGTCTCTCGGGTATGACTTCTTCAAAAACCCGTTTGCTACAAATTCAACACCTATAAAACCCAGTAAACACACCCGAACACACAAACACACACATAAGAACACATAACCGAGGCTAATTTAGCCAAGAACAACTTAAAAACACTAATCTTTAACTTAAATCCGAATTTTTCTTCTTGTTCTTCAAATGTCCGAGAGCTTCTGCTCTCTCTCTCTCTCTAAAATCCGAATGAGAGTGTTTTGACAGGCCAAAATAGGCGGCCATACCCCTTTATTCACCAACTTTTATTTTCTTTGTCCTTTTGGCACTTTTTACCCCTCAACTTTGGGGTTGACTTTCATTTCTCCCTTTTTCTTTCTCTTTTATTCTTTTGTTTCTTTAAAAGAAAATACAGGTGTTACAATTTAGCTTTCTTTTTACAAGTGATGGGTTTGTTGACGTAGATTTGTTATTATTAGGGCTTCTATGTGTGGTTAGTGCTAATAAACTTGAATTATGAATTGTATGATTTGAAGAGACCCTAGATGGGTATATCATTTCTGATGTAAAAATAAAAGAAAGTTTAAGGAAGGTATGCACACACTATTCGGTTCTTCTTTATTTTTAAATCTGCTCTGTTAGCTTTCAAATCTTGTTTATTTATTTTGATTCAAAATGTTTAAAATTTAATCTTTGCGAAAACAAAAGTAAATGTAGATTTTTTAAAAATTGGTTATACGTTATTGGTTAATATGCTGCTGCAATTCATGGGGACAAAGTACATATGTAGATTAATTATCTACAAAGATTTAAGATTATTGTTTAGGGGTTGTTTTTATTATGAAAGAAGGAAATGTGACATTAGAAAACTCTATGATAATTTAATATGCATTCTGTCAAGGATTGATGAGTAATGTTTACAAATACTATTGATATAGCTTACAATCAAACCATGGGTTTTGGAACCCTTAACTCCAATAGCTATCATCTTTCATTTATTTAACTTTTTTTGTGCTTAGCATTGGAGTTTGCTTACACCGTTGATTGCAAATTCTGAAGTTTTAAGCGTAGAGTTGTAGCTACTAAGCATATTGCAAAGGTGAGGCTACAATAACTTCAAATTATAGTGTTAGACTGTTAACTTTTTCTCATACAAGCATATTTTTGTGAAGTTGTTTGATTAATGACTGCTATTGTAGTTCAATGAAGATTCCCAATCTCCCTTCGTTAAAAAGTTTAAAATCATTATTCACGCTCGAGAGGTAATAGTCCTTGCAATCTAATTTTTTAAAGCTTAATACTTCAAATAACCAAAATGGCATTATTGTGAGGTATGAACACAAGTCTTTGAGATTGGATTAAAAGCCCCTCTTACATTTTGTATTTCAGTCTATATAAAATTATTTTTTACAGCTATTAAAACTATTATTTAACCTCTATTTAAACTATTGTTTAACTTTCAAATAATCAAAAGCAGAAACCTATTTATTCAAACAATAAAAGTATTTTATAATTAACACTTGTATTTTTATTTAATTATCATCCTTAGTCGTTACAGAATAAATATGTATTATCTGTTGTTAACTTTATTTGTGATGGTAAATCACAGCAAGGAACTTCCTCAAAACAACAAAATAATACCCACTCCTTATGTATGTATAAATTTTTTTATTTTTGTAAATATGCAGTTATTTTTGATGTATAGTTAACTTAGTATTAAATTATAATTTGTTTGTTTCTCATCAAACCATGTTCTTATATGGGATGTTGAAGCTCAGCCCAATTGTCATGCTGCCCTGGCCCTTAGGAGCCACAAAGTCCCACCCTGATCTGGGGGTCGTTGTTTTAGTTAGAGGACACGAAGTGTGTATGTCGAGGGTTGTATAAAGGTCAAATGGGTTAATTCGGACTTGACCGACCCACAAACATTATGTTTTCTTTTGTCTTTGATGTTAACTTGTTATCAATGAATTATATTCTACAAACTATATTATTACAATAATTTTTAATGATATTTTAGGTTTAAAATAAAACAGTTGGGGAGGTTTAACTTATTTTGGGCTCTCAGCCCGATTCACCATTTTAACATGTTTTCATTTTACCTAATTATTGAAAGTTTGCTCACTTTGTCTCTTTAGAGGAAAGAAAACCCTAATTTGACCTGTTTATTCATAGAACGGGTAAAAGCATTTATCTTTTTATATTTTTTGTCTTGCAGATCTTGACCGGTCACCAAGAAAATGAAGAATTTATTCTTGGTATGTGTCAAAGTGAACCCTTTGTACTATCTGGAGGTGTACTACAATAAGATGTCGTGTTTTGTTTTGCAGAGCATGCTTTAATTATAATAATAAGTTCATTTAATAGTCAATTTATTTTGATGTTTTCTTTATTGCAGGCAAGGATAAATAGACGTGTTGTGGAGTATTCATGATCACATCTCCATATTCGCATTAGATTTTTAAGGCGGAGTCTAATGGTGGTAAAAGCTTAAAGGCCGGTAAGATTGATGATAAACCACGTACCGAGAGTCATAAATTATAAATTAGAGGTGTTTTCCAAGAGCATCGGAATACTATTGAGGATGCAGAGGTTTATCCTTCTAGGTATCTCACACTTTCTCTTTTTATTCATATAGGTGGCAATTCAATCCCCTTTACTTATGTATGAGTTAACTCTACACTTTGTCTCTAATGGGCGATCCTGGTAACTAAATTAATAGCTTATAATTAAACAAGTTATATGGATCAAAACTCGATTAAAGTGTAATTTTAATGCATAAAACCTCCTAAATCCTCTTACTCTAAAAATTAGATTATTGTTAATGTAACACCCGTATTTTTTTAAAAGAAATAAAAGAATAAAAGAGAAATAAAAGAAGGAAATGAAAGTCAACTTAAAGTGGAGGGGTTAAAAGTGCCAAAAGGACAAAGAGAATGAAAGTTGGTGAATAAAGGTGGTATGGCCGCCCAATTTGGCCTGCCAAAACGCTTTCATTCGGATTTTAGAGAGAGAAAGAGCAGAAGCTCTCGAATATTTGAAGAACAAGAAGAAGAAGTCGAATTTAAGGTAAAGTTTAGTGTTTTTAAGTTGTTCTTGGCTAGAACTAGCCTTGGTTGTATGCTTATGGGTGTTTATATGTGTTCGAATGTGTGTTTAGTGGGTTTTTAGGTGTGCGAACTCATTGCAAGCAGGTCGGAAAGGAAGAAACACTCAAGTTGCATCAGGTGAGTTTCTAGACCCCGGTTTTTACTCGTTTTAAACTATCTTTGGGGCTGAAAATGTATGAAAATGGTTTTTATAATGTTCATGTATGGTTACCCGTATGCATTATGCATGTTATATGTTGATTTTGAAATGCTTACAAGTTATTCATGTTTAGAATAGACATATTAAGCTTAGAACAGATGGGTTTGATGTTTGGGTTGAAAACATACTGGAAATACGTTTGAACAGAAGGTCCATAGGCCTAGATAAGGCTCATACGTCTGTAAATGACTTAGAAAAGTTTAGGTAAGGTCATGTGCCCAAACAGGGCTCTTGCGCCTGAAATATAGGCTTAAAAGCCTAAGTGTGAGATGATGTGCCTAAACAGTAACCTCATGTGCCCCAACCTTGCCTTAGAAATATTCTAAGTAGGTTCTTGTAACACCCGTATTTTTGGTAATAAGAGAATAAAATAAAAAGAAGAAGGAAGAAATAAAAGTCAACCCAAAGTTGAAGGGGTAAAAGTGTAAAAAGGGCAAAAAGTTTTTTGTAAAGTTGGTGTAAAGGTGGTATGGCCGCCCACACACTTTTCACATCGCTATCTTCTTCGGTTTTAGAGAGAGAGAGAGCAGAGAAAACTCTCGGATATTCGAAGAACAAGAAGAAGAAGTCAAAGTTGAGGTAAGAGTTCGTATTTTTAAGATGTGTTTTGGCTATGAAACCGAGAATGCATGTTCTTATGTGTGTGTTTTTGTGTTCGGGGGTGTTCATTGGGTTTTATAGGTGTTAAACTTGTAGCAAACGGGTTTTGAAGAAGTCATACCCGAGAGACTGCTAAGGTGAGTTCTAGACCCGGTTTTTACTTGTTTTAAACTCTTTTGAGGCTGAAAATGTATTAAACGATTTTTACCATGTTTATCTATTGATACCCGTATGTGTTTTGGCATGTTTGATGATGTTTATTAGATGGTTATGTGTAGTTCATGCTTAGAAAGCTTAGAACATTTAGGCCTGATGTTTGGGTTTGGAAATATCATAGTAATAAGCTGGACAGAAGGTTGATGAGCCTACAAAATAGCCTCTTACGCCCAGGATTGCCTTAGAAAGGTTCTAAGTAGGGTCATGAGTCCAAATAGTTCTCATATGCCCAAACAGTACCTAATATGCCTAAGGCTCATAAGCCTCAACAGTGCTCATATGCTTGAAAATGACTTAGAAAAGTTAAGTGTAAATTAATATGCCCAAATAGGGCTCTTAAGCCTGAAAAGTAGGCTTAAAAGCCTAAGTGTAGGGTAATGAGTCTAAACAGTACTCTTGTGCCTAAAATAATGACTTAGAAAACTAAGTATAGGGTAATATGCCTGAATAGTACTCATACGCCTGAGATTTTTCTAAGTACAGGGTAATGAGCCTAAACTGTGCTCATGCGCCTGAATAGCTCATACGCCTAAGGTGAAAAAGTTTCTAAGTGTAGGCTGGTGAGCCTACAAAGTGGTGAAAAGCCTGAACAGGGCTTATGCGTCCAAACAGGGCTCTTACGCCCAGACACTTAGAAATTTTTAGAAAATTTTCTGGGAGTCTGTGCTTTAGGGTTTGACCAAGGTTGACTAAGGGCCTATTAATGATGGTGTTCCATGCATGATATGATTATTTATAATTTTCTTTATTATAGTTATTGTTATTATTATTACTCATAGTATGTGACTTTACGTGGTATGTTATTATCGTAACGTAAAGTATATTGTAATAATAAAGTGAAAAAGCAATAAAGAAAAGAAGTGGAACATAAATAAAATGTTAATAAGTCTTGCAAGCACATAGGAGGGACACGACCGTGTTGTCGTTAGCTCAACTTTGTTGCGGGTTAGCTACCCTTTTATGCACTCAGGGTCAATCGATTGAGATTGGCAGGACCTTTGTAGCGTGCCCTGGGTGATTGGGTTAGCCTTGTACACAGTACACATAGCCCTTTCGAGGGATACAGTTGACCCTTCAGGGAACATAGTTGACCCTTCGAGGTATACAGTTGACCCTTCGGGGAACATAGTTGACCCTTTCGAGGGATACAGTTGACCCTTCGGGGAACGTAGATGGCCCATCACCCGTTTTCCATCGCGCACATCGTTGGGGCATTGCGCACTGGTCCACATAGACAGTGGAACATAAAGTTAAAAAGTTTACAGACAAGGCATACAGTACAGAGAACGAACAATATTTGTTCATACAGTTAATGCGTGCTCGCATACACAGTACAGAGTTGTATTTTACAGAAAAGAGTATTTTCATATACTACACATATAAAGTAATTTATTACGTATAAAACTAGAACTCACTCAGCAACGCTGACTTTTATACATTTTCTGTTGGCAGGTAAATATTGCTGAGGATGGCACGAGGACGAAGCTACTCGGCAAGACAAGGCTGACATCCATCCATATTTTGATTCTATTGTTGTTTTGTAATGCAATTGAACAACCTTTTGTAACTTATGAACAACATTGTATTGCTTAACAACAGTAGTTAAAAGTAAATGAAAGGTTTTATTACATGAAATTCCGCTGTGTATATTATGAAATGAATATTAATAGGTATCTATGATGCAATGAATGACCAACTGTGAGGTGCCCGGGATCGGGGCCTTACAAGTTGGTATCAGAGCCATAGTTTAAGTGAAACGGGTAAATTTTCAAAATAAACCTAAACTTAAACTAAAAATGGGACAGAAAGAGGGATGTCAGCCCGAGTAGCTCCGTGCCATCAGGTATTTCTTTTCTTAAAAGTTAACCGGTATTATATGCGTGTGCTATTTGACTTATGTGATCATAGTAGATTTAGATACTGATAAAGTCAGGATAGGAAATGCTTGGGGTGTGAAAAGTAAAGTAAGTGGCTAATCACAACTGGCCACTGTAATTAGGGACTTACTATACTTGACATAAACAGAGCCATTACCTTGAATGACTGTGTTAGTGTTTGAATCTTATAGTGCTTAGGAAATGGCTGGGAAGAGACCTTCTAAGACTACTAGAGGCAGAGGTCGACCGCGTGCGACTAGGAGCAGCGCTAAAGCTCCTAAGATGACCCCTGTGAAGCCCTAGATTCCCGACCGAAATGAAGAAACTGAGAATGTGAGCCTGAATGCCTCAGCCAGGGAGGCGATTACTGATGAGGTACATCAGTCCTGCAGGCAGTTATGCCATCTGTAGTGACCGATGTTATTCGAGCTGTGCAGAACGAGGAAAGAAAAGAGAAAGAGGACAGGAAGGAGTCGACAGGGAAGGAAAGAAATAGAGAGGAGGGACGGCCAGAGTCAGAGACGATAGTGTCTGACGAGAAGGAGGATGTTGTAGTAGGGGTGATAAACAAGGGATGCAGTTATGGGGCATTCCAAAGGTGCAAGCCCCCGACTTTTGATGGTAATGGCGATGCTGCTGCTGCTCACCGCTGGGTGAGGGAGATGGAGGCAGTGCTAGAGATCAGTGAGTGTCGCGAAGATCAAAAGGTGAAGTTTGCGACTCACTCTTTTACCGACTCGGCATTTTGTTGGGGGACAATATTGTCCAAGCTGAGGGTACTAGAGCCATCAGGAAGATGCGATGGAAGGAACTGAAGCAACTGGTGATGGAGGAGTTCTGTCCTCATAGGGAACTCGACAGGATTGAGAGGGAGTTCCTGCAACTTGAGGCAGGGACCATGACCCATCAACAGTACACCACAAAATTTAATGAGATGGCGAGACTGGTACCGGATCAGGTGACGCCGGTGTCTCGAAAGATCAACCGTTATATTCAGGGACTGCCAGCCGACATTCGCAGGCACATGATCGTTGCTAGACCGAACACCTTTAGGTCGGCAGTGGATTTGGCTGGGAGGCTCTATAATGAAAGGGAAGTGACGGTGGTGGAAGTGAAGAAAACCGGTGGTGATGACCGGAATTGGAAGGGAAAGAGGTTTGGGCGTGGTGGTTTCACCCCAAACAACAAAAGGATGAGGATGGATGATCGTAGGGTGTCTTCCAGCTCGGGATCAAAGAAGTGTGGCAAATGTGGAAGGGAGCATCCTGGTGAGTGTAGGATGGGACTGAACGTATGTTTCAGGTGTGGCCAGCCTGGCCATATCGCTAGAGACTGTAAGAAGCCTAGGGCGGAGAGCTCTGGAGTGGGGAATAAGAAGCCGGAAGAAGGAGGGCCGAGGGCAAGTGATAGAGCTTACACCATGACCCGGGAAGAAGCCAGAGTGGATCCCGATGTCGTGTCAGGTATGTTTCTAGTTAATCAAACTTGTGCCTCTGTATTATTTGATTCCGGTGCTAGTAGGAGTTTTATTTCTACTACCTTTTGAGTTCAGTTGTCTGTTTGCAGTAGGGGTGTTAGCGAGCCTTTTGATGTAGAAACTGCTATCGGTAAGTCCACCAGAGTTACTGATGTAATAGAAGATTATGCCATAGAATTAGAAGGTCATAGGTTTGCTGCTAAATTACATGTGATGCCCCTAGGTGGATTTGATGTAGTAATAGGGATGGATTGGTTAGCAACCTATGAAGCGAATATTGTGTGTCGTAAGAAGATGATTAGACTAACAGCGCCTGACGGAAGTCCGGTGACAATATATGGCGATTGGTTTATGACGATTCCGAAAGTGATTTCGATGGCGGTGGCAGGAAAGTGCATGAAGCGTGGATGTAGCGCTTATTTGGCCTACGTGAAAGATGTGGACACGCCGACACCCCAATTATCCGATGTACCGGTGGTGTGTGACTTTCCTGATGTATTTCCAGAGGACCTATCAGGTGTGCCACCAGATCGCGAAATCGAGTTTCAAATCGACTTGATACCCGGTGCCCAACCTGTCGCCAAGGCACCGTATCGATTAGCTCTGACTAAAATGAAGGAGTTAATGGAGCAACTACAAGAATTGCTAGATAAGGGTTTCATCAGACCGAGTATCTCTCCTTGGGGTGCTCCGGTCTTATTCGTGAAAAAGAAGGACGGTAACATGAGAATGTGTATCGACTACCGTGAGTTGAACAAATTGACGATAAAGAACCGGTATCCGTTACCGAGGATTGACGACTTGTTCGACCAGCTCCAGGGTGCCAGTTGGTTCTTGAGGATAGATCTTCGATCTGGCTACCATCAATTGAAAGTGAGGGAGCAGGACATTCCTAAAACAGCTTTTCGTACGCGTTATGGACACTATGAGTTTCTAGTTATGTCCTTTGGTTTAACCAACGCGCCAGCTGCTTTTATGGATTTGATGAATCGGGTGTGCCGGCCGATGTTGGATAAATCAGTGATTGTATTCATCGATGATATCTTGATTTATTCAAGGAGCGAGGAAGAGCATGCCGGTCACATTCGGGAAGTGTTGGAGACTTTGAGAAAGGAGACACTGTATGCTAAGTTCTCCAAGTGTGTAACACCCGTAAATTTTTCTAAGCGAGTCAAGTAATAATAGCGGGCTCAAACGAAAGCCATTTAATAAATATAAAATGGTTGTGGGTGTTAGACCGAGTTAACCCCTCGGGTCACGAGTTTAACGAGTTTGGGGTCGCGGGAACGCCTGGCATATATATAGATGGATCAGCTGAACAACTCTCATTTGCACTCAAACACCCATTTCTAGAGAGAGAAAGTGTAGAGAGAGAAAGTTTAGAGAGAGAAAGTGTCAGATCGAGGCTTGGTTGGTCAAGAATCGAAGGCTGGTGTTCGTGGACTCCTAAACAACAAGAATCGAGGTAAGAAACGTAGTATAATTGCTCCATTTGGTGAAAACCCGGATTTGGGTTTTTGGGGTTTTAAAAGTGGCAAGAATCGCCCAAAAACGCACGTTTTAGGGTAATAAAACATGTAAGAAGCTTAGAATTAGGTTCCTGGATGATAACCCAAGGGTTTGGGTGGAAAAGATTGGATTTTTGGGTTAAAATGAGCTGATTCGTAAATTTCAGCTCGTTCTGCGAATTTAAGCACTCGTCCAGCGAAACTGTAAGTTCGTCCAGCGAAACTAGGAGGATTTTCGGCGAGACTATAGTTTCGCTGCAGCGAAACTACATTTTCGCTCAGGAGAAACTATAGCTTCTATGATAACTTCGCTGATGCCCAGGTTGATCCTTAGACATTGCGAAACTAGGGAATTCCAACGAAAGTTGGGCGCTCAAGGTAGCGAATCTGTCCAGCGAAACTGGCAGAATGCTGCCCAGCGAAACTAGCAGCGAAACTGCTGATTCGCCTGGCGAAATTATGGGCGAAATTACGGGCGAAACTATCAGCGAACTTAGTAGCGAAATTAGGCATAAATTAACTCTTTTGAGTGTTAACTTATCTGCAGGCAGCGTAGTCTGACCCACGTCTTTAAAGCTTGATTGAGAAGCTGCCTACCAAGCACAGGTGAGTTTCTAGGACCCCTCATTTCCTTGTTTTAAACGATTTTGGGGTTGGAACACATATAAACCTGTGTATTGAAATATGTATGTATGGCCCATTTGGGTATAATGTTGTGATGTACGTTTAAGGTATGATTGTGGACTTGGGCGTGTTGTATGAGGTCCTAGCATGGGTCCCCAAGGTCTAGGAGGGACAATTAGGGCTGTTGTACCCAAAATGATGCATAGTTAAGTCCCGGCTTTCGGGAAAGATACAGAAGTAAGTTCCTGTAGATGACTGCTGATGTAGACTATGTATGTATGATGCTATGTATGATGATGTATGTATGATGGGTGTGTGTTCCTTATGATGATGTACGAATATCTTTCCATGGCTTTACGTATTTGACAACGAATGAACGAAGTATTATGTAACGTAAAGTGGAAGATAAAGAAAGAGGAACATGACGACGAATGCATGTATTAATGAACGAATGAATGGGTAAAACGATGATGAATACATGCATTAACGAACGAACGAATTAAGTCTTGCAAACATTGAATAAGTCGATTGGTCCTTCTTTGTGATTGGCCATGGTCATGGTACCTCTACCGCTTACCTACTAGTACTGTGACATACGCTTAGATTCACGGCCCAGTAGCTAAGGCTACTGTGGCATACGCTCTATTGATTCACGGCCCAGTAGCTAAGACTGATCGGGGTATAGCATATGGTATTGGTACATCAGAATTCAACGTGCAAGTAAGAATGAAACGGGATCCTTGTCATTCGACCACAGTAATCATAGCCGAGTGCTATGTAGTGGGTAAAGCCTGACAGCATCCATATGAGAAGTTAAAGATGATGATGTATAACGAATGATAAAGATAATAATGAACATTATATCTGTGTACGTATGATGTATGATCATGTGAAAGAATGGTTTCTAATGGAAATATAATATGTTTATTATAAAACTAGAACTCACTCAGCAACACTGACTTTTTATGTGTTTCCAGTTGGCAGGTAGTGTTGCTGGGGATGGCACGAGGCGGCTACTCAGCTCTTTTGGGATGGCATTCTCCTTTTGATAATGCTGCCACGCAATGTGTTGTGGGCCCATGATGCACGCAACACATTATGTTGCATGCCATTAGGAGATTCCTTAGGGTTCCGATGTACGGAGCTACTTAAGGAAATCTCCTTTATGATGAAAAATTTTATTTTTATATACTAGAGGTCACTGTATATGACCCTATGATTGTTGAGGATTCACATAAACAGGATTACTTAAGAAATCCTCGGTTTCATATGCTTCAGCAACAATCATAGTAAAAGTTAGGCTTGTATTTTGTATTTAAATCACGATGTAATGCATTGTAAAAGCTTTTATGATGAAATGAGAATGACCCCTTTTATCAATTCCGCTGCATTATTTTATTAAGTTTATATCAAATATATGTTTTATGTGTGATGACGACCAACTGTGAGGTGCCCGGGAGCGGGGCCTTACAAAGTGTGCTTTTTGGCTACGCGAGGTGCAATTTCTGGGTCACGTGGTAAATGCAGAGGGAATCAAGGTGGACTAGCAAAGGTTGAGGCTGTGATGCAATGGATGTCACCAAAGACGCCATCTGAGATTCGTAGCTTCTTGGGATTGGCGGGCTACTACAGGAGATTTATTCAAGAGTTCTCCAAGATAGCCTCACCTTTGACTAAGTTGACCCGCAAGGACGTGAAGTTCGTGTGGGGTCGAGAGCAGGAGAGTGCCTTTGAAGAGTTGAAGACGAGACTAACACAAGCTCCTGTCTTGACATTGCCCGAGGGAAGTGAAGACTTAGTGGTATATTCGGATGCATCCTACTCTGGGCTAGGTTGTGTATTGATGCAACATGGAAGGGTAATCGCCTACGCATCCCAACAACTAAAAACCCACGAAGTCAACTATCCCACACACGATCTAGAATTAGCCGCGGTGGTTTTTGCGTTGAAGATTTGGCGGCACTATCTATACGTGACTAAGTGCACCATCTTCACAGACCGCAAAAGCTTGAAGTACTTTTTCGAGCAAAAGGACATGAACATGAGGCAGAGGCGATGGTTGGAACTCATAAAGGATTATGATTGCGAAATCCATTACCATCCGGGCAAGGCCAACGTGGTGGCAGATGCCCTTAGCCGAAAAGAAAGGCCCGAGCCAATCCGGGTGAAGGCTTATCAACTGATTATGACCTCCGATGTGATGACACAGATTAAGGAGTTCCAAAACGAGGCTTTGAAAGAAGATCGTCTTAACTCCGAAAGGATGAGAGGTCTAGTCATGGAATTGGACGAGAACACTCTTGGTGTTAAAACCCGATTCGAGCGGATGTGGATTCCTCGATACGGGGATCTACGTGGGAAGATAATGGACGAAGCCCATAAGACTCGATACTCCATTCATCCTGGTGCTACTAAGATGTATCACGATATGGAGAAAGATTACTGGTGGCCGGGTATGAAACGCGATGTAGTGGAGTACGTGAGTAAGTGCCTCACTTGTCTCCAAGTGAAGGCGGAACACCAGAAATCGTACGGGAAGATCCAACCGTTGGATATACCCGAATGGAAGTGGGAGCATATCACCATGGACTTCATTACTAAGCTACCTCGCACATCGAGGGGATGCGATACTATTTGGGTGATTGTCGACCGACTAACAAAGAGTGCCCACTTCCTACCGATCCGCGAGACGTATTCATCCGAAAGATTGGCGGATCTGTTCATCAAGGAGATCGTAGCTCGTCATGGCGTTCCGGTGTCTATCGTGTCGGATCATGACACCCGGTTTACATCGAAGTTTTGGAGAAGATTCCATGATGCCATGGGGACAAGGCTACACATTAGTACAGCCTATCATCCTCAGACGGACGGTCAGTTTGAGAGGACGATACAGACGCTTGACGATATGCTTCGAGCATGCGTGATCGATTTTGGAGGAAGTTGGGATGATCACTTACCATTAGCAGAATTCTCGTACAACAACAGTTATCATGCCAGTATTGGCATGCCACCCTACGAGATGCTATACGGTAGGAGATGTAGGACGCCCGTGTGTTAGGGAGACATTGGGCAGAAAGAGTTAGGTGGTGTTGAGGTGATCGAAGCTACGACTGAGAAGTTGGAAAAGATCAAAGCCTTCATGAAGGCGGTGAAAGATAGACAAAAGTCGTATGCTGACAAGAGGCGAAGACCAATAGAATTCAAGGTTGGAGACCGAGTCATGTTGAAGGTCTCACCTTGGAAAGGACTTATTAGATTCAGGAAACGAGGTAAGCTAAGCCCGAGATACATAGGACCTTTCCGAATTATCGCACGAGTAGGAGAGGTAGCCTATCGACTTGAATTGCCAGATGAGTTAAGTGGAATTCATCTCACATTCCGTGTATCTCATCTGAGAAAGTGCTTAGCTGACGAAGATAGGATTGTTCCACTGGAAGACATTGAAGTAGACGAACGGCTCAATTACGTAGAGCAACCAGTGACAATCATTCATCGTAAGGAAAAGAAGTTAAGAAATAAAGTGGTTCCTCTTGTGCGTGTACAGTGGAAGCACAGGAAGGGATCCGAGTCTACGTGGGAGACTGAAGAGGAGATGAGACAACATTACCCACATCTGTTCGAGGAATAACAGGTTTCGGGGACGAAACCTATATAAGGGGGGTGGACTTGTAACACCCGTATTTTGGTACTAAGAGAATAAAAGAAAAAGAAGGAAGAAATAAAATTCAACCCCAAAGTTGAGGGGGTAAAAGTGTAAAAAGGGCAAAAAGTTTTTTGTAAAGTTGGTGTAAAGGTGGTATGGCCGCCCACACACTTTTCACATCACTATCTTCTTCGGTTTTATAGAGAGAGAGCAGAGAAAACTCTCGGATATTCGAAGAACAAGAAGAAGAAGTCAAAGTTGAGGTAAGAATTCGTATTTTTAAGATGTGTTTTGGCTATGAAACCGAGAATGCATGTTCTTATGTGTGTGTTTTTGTGTTCGGGTGTGTTCATTGGGTTTTATAGGTGTTAAACTTGTAGCAAACGGGTTTTGAAGAAGTCATACCCGAGAGACTGCTAAGGTGAGTTCTAGACCCTGGTTTTTACTTGTTTTAAACTCTTTTGGGGCTGAAAATGTATTAAACGATTTTTACCATGTTTATCTATTGATACCCGTATGTGTTTTGGCATGTTTGATGATGTTTATTAGATGGTTATGTGTAGTTCATGCTTAGAAAGCTTAGAACATTTAGGCCTGATGTTTGGGTTTGGAAATATCATAGTAATAAGCTGGACAGAAGGTTGATGAGCCTACACAATAGCCTCTTACGCCCATGATTGCCTTAGAAAGGTCTAAGTAGGGTCATGAGTCCAAATAGTTCTCATATGCCCAAACAGTACCTAATACGCCTAAGGCTCATAAGCCTCAACAGTGCTCATATGCTTGAAAATGACTTAGAAAAGTTAAGTGTAAGGTAATATGCCCAAACAGGGCTCTTACGCCTGAAAAGTAGGCTTAAAAGCCTAAGTGTAGGGTATGAGTCTAAACAGTACTCTTGTGTCTAAAATAATGACTTAGAAAACTAAGTATAGGGTAATATGCCTGAATAGTACTCATACGCCTGAAATTTTTCTAAGTACAGGGTAATGAGCCTAAACAGTGCTCATACGCCTGAATAGCTCATACGCCTAAGGTGAAAAAGTTTCTAAGTGTAGGCTGGTGAGCCTACATAGTAGTGAAAAGCCTGAACAGGGCTTATGCGCCCAAACAGGGCTCTTACGCCCAGACACTTAGAAATTTTTAGAAAATTTTCTGGGAGTTTGTGCTTTAGGGTTTGACCAAGGTTGACTAAGGGCCTATTAATGATGGTGTTCCATGCAGGATATGATTATTTATAATTGTTCTTTATTATAGTTATTGTTATTATTATTACTCATAGTATGTGACTTTACGTGGTATGTTATTATCGTAACGTAAAGTATATTGTAATAATAATAAAGAAAAGAAGTGGAACATAAATAAAATGTTAATAAGTCTTGCAAGCACATAGGAGGGACACGACCGTGTTGACGTTAGCTCAACTGTGTTGCGGGTTTGCTACCCTTTTATGCACACAGGGTTAATCGATTGAGATTGGCAGGACCTTTGTAGCATGCCCTGGGTGATTGGGTCGGCCTTGTACACAGTACACATAGCCCTTTCGAGGGATACAGTTGACCCTTCGGGGAACATAGTTGACCCATTCGAGGGATACAGTTGACCCTTCGGGGAACATAGTTGACCCTTTCGAGGGATACAGTTGACCCTTCGGGGAACATAGATGGCCCATCACCCGTTTTCCATCGCGCACATAGTTGGGGCATTGCGCACTGGTCCACATAGACAGTGGAACATAAAGTTAAAAAGTTTACAGACAAGGCATACAGTACAGAGAACGAACAATATTTGTTCATACAGTTAATGCGTGCTCGCATACACAGTACAGAGTTGTATTTTACAGAAAAGAGTATTCTCATATACTACACACATAAAGTAATTTATTACGTATAAAACTAGAACTCACTCAGCAACGCTGACTTTTATACATTTTCAGTTGGCAGGTAAATATTGCTGAGGATGGCACGAGGACGAAGCTACTCGGCAAGACATGGCTGACATCCATCTATATTTTGATTCTATTGTTGTTTTGTAATGCAATTGAACAACCTTTTTGTAACTTATGAACAACATTGTATTGCTTAACAACAGTAGTTAAAAGTAAATGAAAGGTTTTATTACATGAAATTCCGCTGTGTATATTATGAAATGAATATTAATAGGTATCTATGATGCAATGAATGACCAACTGTGAGGTGCTCGGGATCGGGGCCTTACAGTTCTTGTGCCCACACAGGGCTTGTGTGCCCACACAGGGCTTGTGTGCCCAAACAGTAACCTCATGAGCCTCAACAGTGCTCATGTGCCTGAATAACTCATACGCCTAAAGTGAAAAATGTTAAGTATAGGCTGGTGCGCCTACATAGTGATGAAACTCCTGAACAGGGCTCATGTACCCAAATAGTTCTCATGCGCCCAAACACTTAGAAATTTTAACAGAATTTTCTGGGAGTCCGTGCTTTAGGGTTTTGACCGAGGTTAGCTAAGGGCTTATTAATGATGATGTTCCATGCATGATATGATTACTTATGATTGTTCCTTATTATAGTTATTGCTACTACTATTATTAATTATAGTATGTGACTTTACGTGGTATGTTATTATCGTAACGTAAAGTATATCGTAATAATAAAGTGAAACAACAATAAAAAAAGAAGAGGAACATTAATAAAATGTTAACAAGTCTTGCAAGCTTATAGGAAGGACACGACCCTGTTGTCGTTAGCTCAACTGTGTTGCGGGTTAGCTACCCTTTATGCACACAGGGTCAATCAATTGAGATTGGCAAGACCTTTGTAGCGTGCCCTGGGTGATTGGGTCGGCCTTGTACATAGTACACAGAGCCCTTTTGAGGGATACAGTTGATCCTTTTAGGGGATATAGTTGACCCTTTCGAGGGATATAGATGGCCCATCACCCGTTTTCCATCGCGCATATAGTTGGGGCATTACGCATTGGTCCATACAGACAGTGAAACTTAAAGCTAAAAGTTTACAGACAAGGCATACAGTACAGAGAACGAACAATATTTGTTCATACAGTTAATGCGTGCTCGCATACACAGTACAGAGTTGTATTTTACAGAAAAGAGTATTTTCATATACTACACATATAAAGTAATTTATTACGTATAAACTAGAACTCACTCAGCAACGCTGACTTTTATACATTTTCAGTTGGCAGGTAAATATTGCTGAGGATGGCACGAGGACGAAGCTACTCGGCAAGACATGGCTGACATCCATCCATATTTTGATTCTATTGTTGTTTTGTAATGCAATTGAACAACCTTTTTGTAACTTATGAACAACATTGTATTGCTTAACAACAGTAGTTAAAAGTAAATGAAAGGTTTTATTACATGAAATTCCGCTGTGTATATTATGAAATGAATATTAATAGGTATCTATGATGCAATGAATGACCAACTGTGAGGTGCTCGGGATCGGGGCCTTACAGTTCTTGTGCCCACACAGGGCTTGTGTGCCCACACAGGGCTTGTGTGCCCAAACAGTAACCTCATGAGCCTTAACAGTGCTCATGTGCCTGAATAACTCATACGCCTAAAGTGAAAAATGTTAAGTATAGGCTGGTGCGCCTACATAGTGATGAAACTCCTGAACAGGGCTCATGTACCCAAATAGTTCTCATGCGCCCAAACACTTAGAAATTTTAACAAAATTTTCTGGGAGTCCGTGCTTTAGGGTTTTGACCGAGGTTAGCTAAGGGCTTATTAATGATGATGTTCCATGCATGATATGATTACTTATGATTGTTCCTTATTATAGTTATTGCTACTACTATTATTATTATAGTATGTGACTTTACGTGGTATGTTATTATCGTAACATAAAGTATATCGTAATAATAAAGTGAAACAACAATAAAGAAAGAAGAGGAACATTAATAAAATGTTAACAAGTCTTGCAAGCTTATAGGAAGGACACGACCCTGTTGTCGTTAGCTCAACTGTGTTGCGGGTTAGCTACCCTTTATGCACACAGGGTCAATCAATTGAGATTGGCAAGACCTTTGTAGCGTCCCCTGGGTGATTGGGTCGGCCTTCTACATAGTACACAGAGCCCTTTTGAGGGATACAGTTGATCCTTTTGGGGGATATAGTTGACCCTTTCGAGGGATATAGATGGCCCATCACCCGTTTTCCATCGCGCATATAGTTGGGGCATTGCGCATTGGTCCATACAGACAGTGAAACTTAAAGCTAAAAGTTTACAGACAAGGCATACAGTACAGAGAACGAACAATATTTGTTCATACAGTTAATGCGTGCTCGCATACACAGTACAGAGTTGTATTTTACAGAAAAGAGTATTTTCATATACTACACATAAAAGTAATTTTACGTATAAATCTAGAACTCACTCAGCAACGCTGACTTTTATACATTTTCAGTTGGCAGGTAAATATTGCTGAGGATGGCACGAGGACGAAGCTACTCGGCAAGACATGGCTGACATCCATCCATATTTTGATTCTATTGTTGTTTTGTAATGCAATTGAACAACCTTTTTGTAACTTATGAACAACATTGTATTGCTTAACAACAGTAGTTAAAAGTAAATGAAAGGTTTTATTACATGAAATTCCGCTGTGTATATTATGAAATGAATATTAATAGGTATCTATGATGCAATGAATGACCAACTGTGAGGTGCTCGGGATCGGGGCCTTACAGTTCTTGTGCCCACACAGGGCTTGTGTGCCCACACAGGGCTTGTGTGCCCAAACAGTAACCTCATGAGCCTCAACAGTGCTCATGTGCCTGAATAACTCATACGCCTAAAGTGAAAAATGTTAAGTATAGGCTGGTGCGCCTACATAGTGATGAAACTCCTAAACAGGGCTCATGTACCCAAATAGTTCTCATGCGCCCAAACACTTAGAAATTTTAACAGAATTTTCTGGGAGTCCGTGCTTTAGGGTTTTGACCGAGGTTAGCTAAGGGCTTATTAATGATGATGTTCCATGCATGATATGATTACTTATGATTGTTCCTTATTATAGTTATTGCTACTACTATTATTACTTATAGTATGTGACTTTACGTGGTATGTTATTATCGTAACGTAAAGTATATCGTAATAATAAAGTGAAACAGCAATAAAGAAAAGAAGAGGAACATTAATAAAATGTTAACAAGTCTTGCAAGCTTATAGGAAGGACACGACCCTGTTGTCGTTAGCTCAACTGTGTTGCGGGTTAGCTACCCTTTATGCACACAGGGTCAATCAATTGAGATTGGCAAGACCTTTGTAGCGTGCCCTGGGTGATTGGGTCGGCCTTGTACATAGTACACAGAGCCCTTTTGAGGGATACAGTTGATCCTTTTGGGGGATATAGTTGACCCTTTCGAGGGATATAGATGGCCCATCACCCGTTTTCCATCGCGCATATAGTTGGGGCATTGCGCATTGGTCCATACAGACAGTGAAACTTAAAGCTAAAAGTTTACAGACAAGGCATACAGTACAGAGAACGAACAATATTGTTCGTACAGTTAATGCGTGCTCGCATATACAGTACAGAGTTGTGTTTTTCAGCAAAGAGTATTTTCATATACTACATATAGAAAGTATTTTATTACGTATAAAATTAGAGCTCACTCAGCAACACTGACTTTTATAGATTTTCAGTTGGCAGGTAATTATTGCTGAGGATGGCACGAGGGTGAAACTACTCGGCAGAGAAAGACTGGCATCCATTCTTAATAGAAATCACTGTTGCTCTGTAATGCAGTTAAATTATTCTTTGTAAACTGAGTAAACCAAGGTGGACTGCTTAGCAACAGTGTTGATAATGAAATGAATGGCTTTTGTTAAATTAATTCCGCTGCTTAAATTTGTAAATCTATAATGTTTATTTTAATTACTGCTGTGAATGACCAACTGCGAGATGCCCGGGATCGGGGCCTTACAGTTAACATTGTATAATTATTATATGAGATATGACACATCCTTCATCTCTAAAATAGTAGAATCTCTAAAAAAATATGTTTTCAGAAGCTAGTCAATCCAACCTGACAACAAAATTACTCATTTTAATTAGTTACTCGATACATATGACCTGTCTATTTTGTCAGCTTTATACAATAGCTATGATTGTTATGATCTCCAAAATCAGATTTTGTTTAAATTTAGTTATCAATGTCATATATTGCACAAGAATTCTATAGTATCTGCGATGATTCTTTTCTTATTCAATGGGATGCGCAAACATGGTCTTCTTTGGTTGTCAAGGTGATTTTCATGTTATAAGGTTTTCACTATAAAATAAAAATTGTGTATCAAAACTGTAGACATAATATGAGAAATCTGTACATGAATCAACAATTTTTGTTAAAATTATTCATGACCCTATTCATATTTATTAAGGTAACTTATACAATCAAAGTACTTAGAATACCACTTACTAACGTAAGTTCAAATGGCTTTGTAAGCAGAATGGGTTAACAAGTTGTGTGATTTGAGTTTTCAACGGTTAGAAGATTTTCCTCATAACTATAGTACATCATACTGCAAAAACACAACTATATTTTTGAACAAATCGAAACCATTATAATCTCAGAAACTATCATTGTGACGTTCTCATATGCCTTCAAAATCGAACCGCGGCGAAGTTTATCTATGATCAACATGACCTTCTATGTTTAATAAAAATAATGTGATTGGCTACCTATCTATGATCTAATCATCATTCTCAATCCTCAATCTACACCATGATCATTGAAAGGTCTTCACAAGCGTTCATTACTACGAAGTACTTTCATTCATTTAACATGATGCTTGCACCGTAACGCGTGCGCACACCCATTAGTTACTATCTTATGAGTATATAATTTGAACATCTATATGCATGCTTTCAAATAACTTAATATGGTTGTTATTGCATCTGTCCTAACCTATTCGTTTTCTGTATCATATTGTTCTCAAAAAGGAAAAAAAGCAACTTTATGATTTGAGTTTTCAACGGTTAGAAAATTTTCCTCATAACTATAGTACATCATACTGCAAAAACACAACTATATTTTTTGAACTAATCGAAACCATTATAATCTCAAAAACTATCATTGTGACGTTCTCATATGCCTTCAAAATCGAACCGCAGTGAAGATTATCTATGATCAACATGACCTTCTATGTTTAATAAAAATAACGTGATTGGCTACCTATCTATGATCTAATCATCATTCTCAATCCTCAATCTACACCATGATCATTGAAAGGTCTTCACAACCGTTCATTACTACGAAGTACTTTTCATGCATTTAACATGATGCTTGCGCCTTAACGCGTGCGCACACCCATGAGTTACTATCTTATGCGTATATAATTTGAACATCTTATATGCATGCTTTCAAATAACTCAATATGGTTGTTATTGCATCTGTCCTACCCTTTTCATTTTCTGTATCATATTGTTCCCAAGAAGGATAAAAAGCAACTTTATGAGGTTTGGGTTTTTAAATTCGTGTTTAACGGGCAAAGAAGCATTTTTATTTGGAAATGAGAGATTACATCATATTCTATGCTTGATATGGTGTTCATTACCGAAATGCTTTTCTACTATAGATTGATAGAATTCACAAAGAGAGTATGTCTCTCGTGATTTACAGTGTTTACAATTATGATACATCAACTGAAGAGGCACATTCAAGTAAAAAGGGTTCTGCTTTAATTAAAGTGAGTCGATTCCAATTACGATTTACTTTGTATCGTGTGGTTATTGTTTGCTTTCACCATACTTATTCCCTCCTTTATGACCTTTGTTAACCATCTGTCAATAATCAAGTAACCCCATATTCTAGTATGAAAGAAATTAACATATGGTAGTTGCTTTCTTTATTCAGTGCATAATAGATAAGTTTGACCATAGTAATCTCAGAAATTAAAGATATATTGCCATAGTTGGTCTTATATAGAAGCCTTGAATTGGCTAAAAGTTAGATCTTAATGTACATATTTGATTTTATTTTTACTTCAAAATATGAAATGATATGAGAGAATGTTAGACAAACACAAGCTACTCTTTTAGGTTACAGATGTTTCTACTGCCATTTTGTGCTCATGTTCTGTAAATAACTAACTACCAATACCTGCTACCTTAATGCCTAATGTTTGTTATGATATTACACGCATCTAATGCCAAACTATGGCATTGCAATGTGTAAAATCCTATATACTAAAATGACCAAGTTAAGGAATAATACTTTACAATGGATGATGAAATTTCATTGGTATGATCTTTGTATAATTTGATAGAACTATGTCAAGCCTTTCTGATTATCTATGAATCACCATTTTTGTAGTTTCTAAATAATAAATCTACTTGCAGGATTTAGGTTGCAGAATAAACGAATGGAAATGGAGAACAATATGCAGGAAAAAAGAGAGAGCTTTTATGGAGGTACGAGAAAAAGGATTAGATAATATTAATTATTAAGTCGTAAGAAAAGATTTTGAAGAGTTGAGATTGTAGTAAATAGTCAAAACTTAGAAGGAAACCAATTTGAAGTGCAAAATCACATCAACGACCTTGCAGTTCTTGACAAGAAGATAAATATCAAAAGGCAGATTTTGTAAAGGAAAGAATCATTGTATTAATGATCGCATTATAGAAGGAAGTACCGTTTTCCATCATTGATAAGAATATTTAGCAATATCCTATTATTGTATTAGTTGCAGTTGTTTGGCAATACTAAATTGCTATTATTTTATCCCAAAAATTCACTTAAATTTGTTTTTATTCTCATGGTCTTTATGTTCATTTTGCACTACATGTTAAGTGGTAAACTTAAAGTTCTTTGGATGATTCAAACAATAGCTAACAAAACCATTGTTTGCTTTGTTATTTAGACAGATCATGCACGCCAACATCATTGCTTGATCTTGAAACTAAATGTCTACAAGACTACAACCCATTGAACTGTTTGACTACTTTTGACCGACTTGTCTAAATGGTCTTGAGTTCTCAAATGGAGACTGCTAGGCTCATTTAAAGTCGACTTAAAGTTAACCAAATACACTTATAACTAATAGGTGGATTTTGGTTGAAAACCATCACGTGTAGTGTCGTGCCTGCTTTTAAGGACGTTATTGATTACCACTGATTGCAAGTAAACTGCACAAATCTCACAAGGAGGATTGCAAGTTGCAACATAAATTGTTTTGCAAGAATTCTTTTGATATAATTTTCTGATAATATACATTTGCTTTATTTGTCTTCTCTTGCAGGTGAGGAGTGTAATGAGGGTTACTAGGGATGTGAAGCTCATTATAATTGATTTTTTTTGACAACTTGATGGTTTATTTTCATGTCAAACTCGTGCATTTTTATAGTTTATTTTGGTATTTATCTCCATAACTAATGCAAATAAGTGAAAATTTGCAACAAACTAATATTTTTTTTGATATCTTTAGCGTGTTCAGAAAGAAAATCAAAATTTATGTACATATCGTTAGAAATTTGATGACGTCTACCTATTGTCGTATACATTGTTAAGAAAGAGTGTTATGATGTTTGGTGTTGCTGGTGTCGGGGGTAGCTACGGCTTGGCTGCCGTCTCCTCACCTCCGTGTGGTTGTCGGTTGGTTCCGGTTGTAGAGAGAGAAAGGGTGTTACGATGTTTGGTGTTGTTGGAGACGGGAACGACGGTTGCCTCTCCGGCTTAAAGATGCATGTGAAGCTTTACACCATCGGTTATGCTTATGCGGTTGTGTGGCTCTCCTTAAAAGGAGTGCTCAAGCTATTGGTTGTTTGTAAATAGAGAAAAACAAAAGGGTGAATGTGTTACCGACGGTTCTGGTTATTGGTTGCCAAATGTTCACCTGCCGATTTGTTGCGACGGTGGTGGTGCCCCACGTTTTTTGATTTTCGTCTACCGGTCGGTGATGCACATATAGCCTATAAAGATAAAGAATTTGTGGCGGTGCATCGCCGACCTTGTTGGTGTTTGACCGGCGGTTTTTTCCGTCTGTGGTGGCGCGTGTCTCCGCGTTTTGATATATCTGGTTGCAATTTTTTTTCTTGATTGGTTTGGGATTACAGATGGTGGCGACTATGATTTCAGATGGCTTTGACATAGTAGTTAGGCCCCCAACAAATGGTACTCTTGTCCTCGTCTTGGCCTCACATGTCCTACTTGATGGTAGTGTTGTTATCTTAAGGCCGATGACGAATGATGATCACATGCACATCCGAGATCTTTGTGATTTGGTGATGATGATGATGGCATTTTTTTCCATCTAGACCTCATTTTCACTAACTTTTCATTATGTTTGAAAATTAATAGATAGTATACAAATGCTCCCTTTAGTGACATCAAACTTCCGTAGGCAATGATGATGAAATTATACATTTAGTGTTTATTGTTTTGGCGTGGTAAACAGTCGTTTACAGCCACAATAAACTGTCATATCTGAGCCTTCAAAAACGTTAAAATAGATTTAACTCCGCCACGAAGCGGCGGGTGGAATACAACTAGTTATGTTTATAAGGAAAGTGAAATGAAGAGTGAAAGAAAGTGAAAGAGTTTATTACAAATTATGTCCTTTACTAATACACAAAATTACATGGTATGTCTTTTAGTTTTAATTATTATATCTAATGTTCTCTTTTTAGAATATCTGCACAACTATTGTATTTTACATTAACTTTCATTTTAATATACAGTTAACTCAGTTATGTCTCTTTCATATGATGTGCATTTTTGTTATTTTCTTTCCACATCAAATATATTAAACAAATGAAAAAAATTAATAATTTTATATGAAAAATAAATTTAAAGACACCAGGCAGCTGGGTAAGTCGGTGAGCCCGCATATTTCTTATGTTCAACACCATTAAATCCAGCATTCCTGATACTCCAATACTAGTCGTCTTCACATCACCTACAACATCTCATACACCATTGAAGCTCTTTGAAGTCGAATGAAAAACGACGATATAATTCAAATCCCTAATTTACTTTTTGTAATTCGTTGCACTTTTAATTTCCAGCTTATGTTGTTGTGCGATTAACGAGCAACGAACAATTAATTTTTTGGCTTTTGCAATTATATAAGTAATTTAAAGAATCACAGGCAATCTTCGAGTTTGTATTCCTAATTGATTTTCATTATTTATTGGTGTTAGTAGTTGATAAAGTATTTACAGGTACTTTTTGTGTTATTTATGGGTATTTTTTTTGGTGTTTATTGCTGATTTCCACACCTTGTAGTTGCTTTGTGACTTCAACTTCTTACTTTAGTAAATATTATTAGAGGTTGTTATCGTGAATTTTTGCGACTTTCGAATGAAAACATACGAAGAGAGATTGATTTCTCCGACTTACATAACAATCAAATATTATTTATTATTATTTTTCATTTAAAATTTTTATTTTTAATTTTTTTAATATATAAGACGTGAAAATCAAATAACAAAAATACCCTTTATGTGACCTTATAAGTGAGTTAACTGTATATTTGTATAAGTATTAATATAAAGTACAAAATATGTGTAAATGTTTTAATTAAAGAAAATTGTATGTAATTATTAAAATTAAAGGATTGTGGGTGTTTTGGGCTTATCCCTAGGCCCGGGTACTAGACCTAGTTTTTAGTGCGTTCTTCTCCGGCTACCTCCTGTCATTCGCTCCTCCTATATCAACTCCGGGCGTCTCGACCTGTCTCCGGTGCTTCAGGTGGTTGCTGGATGCCGTTGGGTATGCTCTACATTTTGTTACCTGACAAACCGACGTGACCAATCCTGCCATGCTCCAGCCAGTTGTTAGATGGCAGCGCACGGTGGAGAAATAGTTTATGAATGATAGAATTAGGGGTTGGTGGAGAACTAGTTTATGAATGATAGAATTAGGGGTTGGTGGAGAATTCTGGTGGAGAGGTGGTGGTTCTAGACGGTGTCCGATGGAGGTTCATGGTGGTCTCGCTGCGACCACTGCTGCTCTTTTTAAACCGGAACCATTTCTCCACGTTACAACGCAGTGGTAAGCTATTTTATCTCCTAAATCTTTGCATAAAGATGTTAAAATGTCCAGAATGTCGCTGTATATGTAGTGTTCAAAGATCGGAGAATTAGGGCTCATGTGGAGAGCTTTGTCTTATTTTTCATGTGTTGCAATTTTATACGTCTTTTCTTGAAATAATTCTTTAAAAGGAGCTGAGGAAGCAGTTTTTATAAGAGAACACTCCATTAAAGGTATAAATTTAGTGAAAAGAAGATGATTGCTCCAACCGAACGAGTTCTAGGTGATAAAATCTACACGTGCTACGCAACTGTTATCCGACTAAATTCACATCATATTGACCTTATTCTGATTTTTTGACAAGTGTGATTCGACAAGGTTACTTCTAAATTTTGTTTAATGTTTTTCCCTTCTATGATTAAAATTAATATAAGGATGTTTAAGTAGAACATGCTTTCGTTCTTATACAATGTCATCATATGAATGACATATTTGCATTGAGATAGATCTATAGAAAATCGAATTTCAAACTTGCAGAGACATAAAACAAATAACAATGTTAACATGTCAAAACAATGATATAGGACTACAACAATACAAGGAAGGAAATGGAGAACATCAGTAACAACAATAGTGGTTAGATTACATAAATTATCATTCTTTGGTATGTTCGTTATCATTCTTTAACACTTTCTCAAATGGAAATGCAGTTGATGATTTAGATATGGTGGCTTCCATGGGTCACATGTGAGGGATCATCTTCCTTTATCTATTCTAATCATTGATGATATATACCAAATTCGGGTAAGTTACGGTGTTACTTATTATTAGTATAGTGTAGTATTGTAGTGTTATGCCATGTGAATGTATACTTTCATTCAGCTTCATTACGTTTGACCGGTTTGTGTTTTTACGAGTTCAGATCACTAGTATTTGAATTTGGATCTTTAATTTTGGTACATTTTGTTTCGATGTTAATGTTGTTAATCACGAATGAATATACACAAATCTAATTGACGATGAATGACTTCAAAAATCTCAATAGTATCAAAGATGCCCAAATGAAGCGTCCTGCTCTCACCCGCCTCTTAATGGCTTTAATCATCGCCTCATTAAATTCGTGCCACCTTTATTACAATGGTTTTGTGACAGCTTCTTCAATGTCATCGGCCGCTTCATCAGTCTTATTGAATCCATAAATCAATTTGAACCCCGACATCCCTATAGCCCATCTTCCCTCAATCATCACCTTCGTTTCAAAACATCATCGAGAACCCCCACTCCAGGCATCTTACTTCTTCCTTCTTCTTTGTTTGAAATTGAAGTACAAGTTTGATAATTTCTCCAAATTTTACAGAAGCTTTTGGTTTTGACATTGCAATTTCACCATCCACATTCACATAGCCCATGATAGTTGCATTGACTTAGGTATTATTCTCTTCTTTGTTATTGAGATTTTGTTGTGTATTAGGGTTTTCCAGTCATTATTATTGTTGTTTATTTTATTTTGAAATGTTTGATTTTTGGTGTAAAAGGATTTTCTTTTAAAGAAATAGACATGTTTATATTATTGATTTAGCTTTCTTTTTACAAGTGATGGGTTTGTTGATGTAGATTTGTTATTATTAGGGCTTCTATGTGTGGTTAGTGCTAATAAACTTGAATTATGAATTGTAGGATTTGAAGAGAGCCTAGATGGTATATCATTTCTGATGTAAAAAATAAAAGAAAGTTTAGGGAAGGTATGCACACACTATTCGGTTCTTCTTTATTTTTAAATTTGCTCAGTTAGCTTTCTAATCTTGTTTATTTATTTTGATTCAAAATGTTTAGAAATTTAATCTTTGCAGAAACAAAAGTAAGTGTAGATTTTTTAAAAATTGGTTATACATTATTGGTTAATATGCTGCTGCAATTCATGGGGACAAGGTACATATATAGATCAATTATCTATAAAGATTTAAGATTATTAAGTTGGCACCGCGGTTGTAAGTGATAATTGTTTAGGGGTTGTTTTTATTATGAAAGAAGGAAATGTGACATTAGAAAACTCTATGATAATTTATATGCATTCTGTCATGGATTGATGGTAATGTTTACAAATACTATTGATATAGCTTACAATCAAACCATGGGTTTTGGAACCCTTAACTCCAATAGCTATCATCTTTCATTTATTTAAGTTTTTTTGTGCTTAGCATTGGAGTTTGCTTACAACGTTGATTGCAAATTGTGAAGTTTTTAAGTGTAGAGTTGCAGCTGCTAAGCATATTGCAAAGGTGAGGCTACAATAACTTCAAATTATAGTGTTAGATTGTTAACTTTTTCTCATACACGCATATGTTTGTGAAGTTGTTTGATTAATGACTGCTATTGTAGTTCAATGAAGATTCCTAATCTCCCTTCGTTAAAAAGTTTAAATCATTATTCATGCTCGAGAGGTAATAGTCCTTGCAATCTAATTTTTTAAAGCTTAATACTTCAAACAACCAAAATGGCATTATTGTGAGCTATGAACACAAGTCTTTGAGATTGGATTAAAAGCCCCTCTTACATTTTGTATTTCAATCTATTTGAAATTATTTTTTTACAGCTATTAAAACTATTATTTAACCTCTATTTAAACTATTGTTTAACCTTCAAATAATCAAAAGCAGAAACCTATTTATTCAAACAATAAAAGTATTTTATAATTAACACTTGTATTTTTATTTAATTATCATCCTTAGTTGTTACAGAATAAATATGTATTATCTGATGTTAACTTTATTTGTGATGGTAAATCACAGCAAGGAACTTCCTCAAAACAACAAAATAATACCCACTCCTCATGTATGTATAAATTTTTTTATTTTTGTCAATATGTAGTTATTTTTGATGTATAGTTAACTTAGTATTAAATTATAATTTGTTTGTTTCTCATCAAACCAGGTTCTTATATGGGATGTTGAAGCTCAGCCCAATTGTCATGCTGCCCTGGCCCTTGGGAGCCACGAAGTCCCACCCTGATCTGGGGGTCGTTGTTTTAGTTAGGGGACACGAAGTGTGTATGTCGAGGGTTGTATAAAGGTCAAATGGGTTTAATTCGGACTTGACCAACCCACAAACATTATATTTTTCTTTTGTCTTAGATGTTAACTTGTTATCAATGAATTATATTCTACAAACTATATTATTACAATAATTTTTAATGATATTTTAAGTTTAAAATATAACAGTTGGGGAGGTTTAACTTATTTTCGGCTCTCGGCCTGATTCACCATTTTAACATGTTTTCGTTTTACCTAATTGTTGAAAGTTTGCTCACTTTGTCTCTTTAGAGGAAAGAAAACCCTAATTTGACCTGTTTATTCATAGAACGGGTAAAAGCATTTATCTTTTTATATTCTTTGTCTTGCAGATCTTGACCGGTCACCAAGAAAATGAAGAATTTATTCTTGGTATGTGTCAAAATGAACCCTTTGTACTATCTGGAGGTGTACTACAATAAGATGTCGTGTTTTGTTTTACAGAACATGCTTTAATTATAATAATAAGTTCATTTAATAGTCAATTTATTTTGATGTTTTGATTATTGCGGGCAAAGATAAATAGACGTGTTGTGGAGTATTCATGATCACATCTCCATATTCGCATTAGATTTTTAAGGCCGAGTCTAATGGTGGTAAAAGCTTAAAGGCCGGTAAGATTGATGATAAACCACTTACCGAGAGTCATAAATTATAAATTAGAGGTGTTTTCCAAGAGCATCGAAATACTATTGAGGATGTAGAGGTTTATCCTTCTAGGTATCTCACACTTTCTCTTTTTATTCATATAGGTGGCAATTCAATCCCCTTTACTTATGTATGAGTTAACTCTACGCTTTGTCTCTAATGGGCGAACCTGGTAACTAAATTAATAGCTTATAATTAAACAAGTTATATGGATCAAAACTCAATTAAAGTGTAATTTTAATGCATAAAACCTCCTAAATCCTCTTACTCTAAAAATTAGATTATTGTTAATGTAACACCCGTATTTTTTTTAAAGAAATAAAAGAATAAAAGAGAAAGAAAAAGAAGGAAATGAAAGTCAACTTAAAGTAGAGGGGTTAAAAGTGCCAAAGGACAAAGAGAATGAAAGTTGGTGAATAAAGGTGGTATGGCCGCCCATTTTGGCCTGCCAAAACGCTTTCAATCGATTTTAGAGAGAGAAAGAGCAGAAGCTCTCGGATATTTGAAGAACAAAAAAAGAAGTCGAATTTAAGGTAAAGTTTAGTGTTTTTAAGTTGTTCTTGGCTAGAACTAGCCTCGGTTGTATGCTTATGGGTGTTTATATGTGTTCGAATGTGTGTTTAGTGGGTTTTTAGGTGTGCGAACTCATTGCAAGCGGGTTGGAAAGGAAGAAACACCCAAGTTGCATCAGGTGAGTTTCTAGACCCCGGTTTTTACTCATTTTAAACTATCTTTGGGGCTGAAAATGTATGAAAATGGTTCTTATAATGTTCATGTATGGTTACCCGTATGCATTGTACATGTTATATGTTGATTTTGAAATGCTTACAGGTTATTCATGTTTAGAATAGACATATTAAGCTTAGAACAGATGGGTTTGATGTTTAGGTTGAAAACATACTGTAATACGTTTGAACAGAAGGTCCATAGGCCTAGATAAGGCTCATACGCCTTAAATGACTTAGAAAAGTTTAGGTAAGGTCATGTGCCCAAACAGGGCTCTTGCGCCTAAATATAGGCTTAAAAGCCTAAGTGTGAGATGATGTGCCTAAACAGTAACCTCATGTGCCGAAAACTTGCCTTAGAAATATTCCAAGTAGGTTCTTGTGCCCACACAGGGCTCGTGTGCCCAAACAGTAACCTCATGAGCCTCAACAGTGCTCATGCGCCTGAATAACTCATACGCCTAAAGTGAAAAATGTTAAGTATAGGCTGGTGCGCCTACATAGTGATGAAACTCCTCAACAGGGCTCATACGCCCAAATAGTTCTCATGCACCCAAACACTTAGAAATTTTTACAGAATTTTCTGGGAGTTCGTGCTTTAGGGTTTTGACCGTGGTTAGCTAAGGGCTTATTAATGATGATGTTCCATGCATAATATGATTAGTTATAATTGTTCCTTATTATAGTTATTGCTACTACTATTATTACTTATAGTATGTGACTTTACGTGGTATGTTATTATCGTAACATAAAGTATATCATAATAATAAAGTGAAACAGCAATAAAGAAAAGAAGAGGAACATTAATAAATGTTAACAAGTCTTGCAAGCTTATAGGAGGGACACGCCTGTGTTGTCGTTAGCTCAACTGTGTTGCGGGTTAGCTACCCTTTATGCATACAGGGTCAATCAATTGAGATTGGCAAGACCTTTGTAGCGTGCCCTGGGTGATTGGGTCGGCCTTGTACATAGTACACAGAGCCATTTCGAGGGATACAGTTGACCCTTTTAGGGGATATAGTTTTCACCCGTTTTCCATCGCGCATATAGTTGGGGCATTGCGCATTGGTCCGTACAGACAGTGAAACATAAAGCTAAAAGTTTACAGAGAAGGCATACAGTACAGAGAACAAACAATATTTGTTCATACAGTTAATGCGTGCTCGCATATACAATACAGAGTTGTGTTTTTCAGCAAAGAGTATTTTCATATACTACATATAGAAAGTATTTTATTACGTATAAAACTAGAGCTCACTCAGCAACGCTGGCTTTTATAGATTTTCAGTTGGCAGGTAATTATTGTTGAGGATGGCACGAGGGTGAAGCTACTCGGCAGGGAAAGACTGGCATCCATTCTTAATAGAAATCACTGTTGCTCTGTAATGCAGTTAAATTATTCTTTTGTAAACTGATTAAACCAAGGTGGATTGCTTAGCAACAGTGTTGATAATGAAATGAATGGCTTTTGTTAAATTAATTCCGCTGCTTAAATTTGTAAATATATAATGTTTATTTTAATTACTGCTGTGAATGACCAACTGTGAGGTGCCCGGGATCGGGGCCTTACAGTTAACATGGTATAATTATTATATGAGATATGACACATCTTTCATCTCTAAAATAGTAGAATCTCTAAAAAAATATGTTTTCAGAAGCTAGTCAATCCAACCTGACAACAAAATTACTCATTTTAATTTGTTACTCGATACATATGACCTGTCTATTTTGTAAGCTTTATACAATAGCTATGATTGTTATGATCTCCAAAATCAGATTTTGTTTAAATTTAGTTATCAATGTCATATATTGCACAAGAATTCTATAGTATCTGCGATGATTCTTTTCTTATTCAATGGGATGCGCAAACATGGTCTTCTTTGGTTGTCAAGGTGATTTTCATGTTATAAGGTTTTCACTATAAAATAAAAATTGTGTATCAAAATTGTAGACATAATATGAGAAATCTGTACATGTTTTAACAATTTTTGTTGAAATTATTCATGACCCTATTCATATTTATTAAGGTAACTTATTCGATCAAAGTACTTAGAATACCACTTACTAACGTAAGTTCAAATGGCTTTGTAAGCAGAATGGGTTAACAAGTTGTGTGATTTGAGTTTTCAACGGTTAGAAGATTTTCCTCATAACTATAGTACATCATACTGCAAAAACACAACTATATTTTTGAACTAATCGAAACAATTATAATCTCAAAAACTATCATTGTGACGTTCTCATATGCCTTCAAAATCGAACCGCAGCGAAGATTATCTATGATCAACATGACCTTTTATATTTAATAAAAATAATGTGATTGGCTACCTATCTATGATCTAATCATCATTCTCAATCCTCAATATACACCATGATCATTGAAAGGTCTTCACAACCGTTCATTACTACGAAGTACTTTTCATTCATTTAACATGATGCTTGTGCCGCAATGCGTGCGCACACCCATTAGTTACTATCTTATGCGTATATAATTTGAACATCTTATATGCATGCTTTCAAATAACTCAATATGGTTGTTATTGCATCTGTCCTACCCTGTTCATTTTCTGTATCATATTGTTCCCAAGAAGGATAAAAAGCAACTTTATGAGGTTTGGGTTTTTAAATTCGTGTTTAACGGGCAAAGAAGCATTTTTATTTGGAAATGAGAGATTACATCATATTCTATGCTTGATATGGTGTTCATTACCGAAATGCTTTTCTACTATAGATTGATAGAATTCACAAAGAGAGTATGTCTATGGTGATTTACAGTGTTTACAATTATGATACATCAACTGAAGAAGCACATTCAAGTAGAAAGGATTCTGCTTTTGATTAAAGTGAGTCGATTCCAATTACGATTTACTTTGTATCATGTGGTTATTTTTTGCTTTCACCATATTTATTCCCTCCTTTATGACCTTCGTTAACCATCTGTAATAATCAAGTAACCCCATATTCTAGTTTGAAAGAAATTAACATATGGTAGTTGCTTTCTTTATTCAGTGCATAATAGATAAGTTTGTCCATAGTAATCTCAGAAATTAAAGATATATTGCCATAGTTGGTCTTATATAGAAGCCTTGAATTGGCTAAAAGTTAGAGCTTAATGTACATATTTGATTTTATTTTTACTTCAAAATATCAAGTGACTATATCTCAGTAGCATGATGCTTTATGATTACACGTGTTACATATAATGATTCTGTACTTAACCTACTACATATACCAGGTTTTAAACACAAGGAAACTTACCTTCTACAACAACTTTTTCTTCCTGTTCTTGCATGTACAAACTTTCCTCTGACACTAGAACTGGGACTTGCATAAGTAACTGTTACAAACAGCATTAATTTATAGCATAGCATTTGGTTGAAAACAGAGAACAAAAACAAGCGTTACTTTATGGCATAACATTTAGTTGTCAACAAAGAATAAATATTTTGATGAGAGCTGTAAACATGGAAAGGTTGCAAGCTGCAACCGAGTTTGGTAAAAATTAGGAATGAACAAATAGATAAGCCATTAATATGAACCGGACAAAAACAAAATCTGCATGTTAGTTGCAATATTATTAACACATAAGATGGGAATAGGTATAAATGAATGGTTTCCCTTTTTCAAAATGATGAATTTGCATTGCATTGAAGCAATCTAGGCTCTAGGTTCAAAAATATCTCCGTAAGCTCTATAAGAGTTCCATTAGTGCTTTTTAGGTATGTGTGTAGGCTAGACTGATTGAATATATGAAAGAATTTAGAGAATTAGGTTGCGTAATGGAACCTATAGAACTTCTAAAAGAGTAAGCCTAATTGATCATGTTAATGCATGTCAGTTTGATCCAGTTATGCCAAATTTTTTATTCAATCTCATGACAATACGTTCATATGAAATGATATGAGAGAATGTTAGACAAACACAAGCTACTATTTTAGGTTACAGACGTTTCTGCTGCCATTTTATGCTCATGTTCTGTAAATAACTAACTGCCAATACCTGCTACCTTAATGCCTAATGTTTGTTATGATATTACACGCATCTAATGCCAAACTATGGCATTGCGATGTGTAAAATCCTATATACTAAAATGACCAAGTTATGGAATAGTACTTTACAATGGATGATGAAATTTCATTGATATGATCTTTGTGTAATTTGATAGAACTATGTCAAGCCTTTCTGATTATCTATGAATCACCATTTTTGTAGTTTCTAAATAATAAATCTACTTGCAGGATTTAGGTTGCAGAATAAACGAATGGAAATGGAGAACAATATGCAGGAAAAAAGAGAGAGCTTTTATGGAGGTACGAGAAAAAGGATTAGATAATATTAATTATTAAGTCGTAAGAAAAGATTTTGAAGAGTTGAAATCTAAAAGACAGAATTGATTAAGAAAAAACGAGATTGTAGTAAATAGTCAAAACTTAGAAGGAAACCAATTTGAAGTGCAAAATCACATCAACGACCTTGCAGTTCTTGACAAGTAGATAAAATATCAAAAGTCAGATTTTGTAAAGGAAAGAAATCATTGTATTAATGATCGCATTATAGAAGGAAGTACCGTTTTCCTTCATTGATAAGAATATTTAGCAATATCCTATTATTGTATTAGTTGCAGTTGTTTGGCAAAACTAAATTGCTATTATTTTATCCCAAAAACTCACTTAAATTTGTTTTTATTCTCATGGTCTTTATGTTCATTTTGCACTACATGTTAAGTGGTAAACTTAAAGTTCTTTGGATGATTCAAACAATAGCTAACAAAACCATTGTTTGCTTTGTTATTTAGATAGATCATGCACGCCAACATCATTGCTTGATCTTGAAACTAAATGTCTACAAGACTACAACCCATTGAACTGTTTCACTACTTTTGACCGACTTGTCTAAATGGTCTTGAGTTCTCAAATGGAGACTGCTAGGCTCATTTAAAGTCGACTTAAAGTTAACCAAATACACTTATAACTAATAGGTGGATTTTGGTTGAAAACCATCACGTGTAGTGTCGTGCCTGCTTTTATGGACGTTATTGATTACCACTGATTGCAAGTAAACTGCACAAATCTCACAAGGAGGATTGCAAGTTGCAACATAAATTGTTTTGCAAGAATTCTTTTGATATAATTTTCTGATAATATACATTTGCTTTATTTGTCTTCTCTTGCAGGTGAGGAGTGTAATGAGGGTTACTGGGGATGTGAAGCTCATTATAATCGATTTTGTTTGACAACTTGATGGTTTATTTTCATGTCAAACACGTGCATTTTTATAGTTTATTTTGGTATTTATCTCCATAACTAATGCAAATTAGTGAAAATTTGTGACAAACTAAATATTTTTTTTGATATCTTTAGCGTGTTCAGAAAGAAAATCTAAATTTATGTACATATCGTTAGAAATTTGATGACGTCTACCTATTGTCGTATACATTGTTAAGAAAGGGTGTTATGATGTTTGGTATTGCTGGTTTCGGGGGTAGCTACGGCTTGGCTGCCGTCTCCTCACCTCCGTGTGGTTGTCGGTTGGTTCCGGTTGTAGAGAGAGAAAGGGTGTTAAGATGTTTGGTGTTGTTGGAGACGGGAACGACGGTTGCCTCTCCGGCTTAAAAATGCATGTGAAGCTTTACACCATCGGTTATGCTTATGCGGTTGTGTGGCTCTCCTTAAAAGGAGTGCTCAAGCTATTGGTTGTTTGTAAATAGAGAAAAACAAAAGGGTGAATGTGTTGCCGACGGTTCTGGTTATTGGTTGCCAAATGTTCACCTGCCGGTTTGTTGCGACGGTGGTGGTGCCCCATGTTTTTTTGATTTTCGTCTACCGGTCGGTGATGCACATATAGCCTATAAAGAGAAAGAATTTGTGGCGGTGCATCGCCGACCTTGTTGGTGTTTGACCGGCGGTTTTTTTCCGTCTGTGGTGGCGCGTGTCTCCGCGTTTTGATATATCTGGTTGCAATTTTTTTTCTTGATTGGTTGGGGATTACAGATGGTGGCGACTGTGATTTCAGATGGCTTTGACATAGTAGTTAGGCCCCCAACAAATGGTACTCTTGTCCTCGTCTTGGCCTCACATGTCCTACTTGATGGTAGTGTTGTTATCTTAAGGCCGATGACGAATGATGATCACATGCACATCCGAGATCTTTGTGATTTGGTGATGATGATGATGGCATTTTTTTCCATCTAGACCTCATTTTCACTAACTTTTCATTATGTTTGAAAATTAATAGATAGTATACAAATGCTCCCTTTAGTGACATCAAACTTCCGTAGGCAATGATGATGAAATTATACATTTAGTGTTTATTGTTTTGGCGTGGTAAACAGTCATTTGCAGCCACAATAAACTGTCATATCTGAGCCTTCAAAAACGTTAAAATAGATTTAACTCCGCCACGAAGCGGCGGGTGGAATACAACTAGTTATGTTTAAAAGGAAAGTGAAATGAAGAGTGAAAGAAAGTGAAAGAGTTTATTACAAATTATGTCCTTTATTAATACACGAAATTACGTGGTATGTCTTTTAGTTTTAATTATTATATCTAATGTTCTCTTTTTAGAATATCTGCACAACTATTGTATTTTACATTATACAGTCAACTCAGTTATGTCTCTTTCATATGATGTGCATTTTTGTTATTTTCTTTCCACATCTAATATATTAAACAAATGAAAAAATTTAATAATTTTATATGAAAAATAAAATTTAAAGACACCAGGCAGCTGGGTAAGTCGGTGAGCCCGCATATTTCTTATGCTCAACACCATTAAATCCAGCATCCCTGATACTCCAATACTAGTCGTCTTCACATCACCTACAACATCTCATACACCATTGAAGCTCTTTGAATTCGAATGAAAACCGATGATATAATTCAAATCCCTAATTTACTTTTTGTAATTCGTTGCACTTTGAATTTCCAGCTTATGTTGTTGTGTGATTAACGAGCAACTAACAATTAATTTTTTGGCTTTTGCAATTATATAAGCAATTTAAAGAATCACAGGCAATCTTCGAGTTTGTATTCCTTATTGATTTTTCATTATTTATTGGTGTTAGTAGTTGATAAAGTATTTACAGGTACTTTTTGTGTTATTTTGTATTTTTTTGGTGTTTATTGCTGATTTCCACACCTTGTAGTTGCTTTGTGACTTCAATTTCTTACTTTAATAAATATTATTAGAGGGTTTTATCATGAATTTTTGCGACTTTCGATTGAAAACATACGAAGAGAGATTATTTCTCCGACTTACATAACAATCAAATATTATTTATTATTAATTTTCATTTAAAATTTTTATTTTTAATTTTTTTAATATATTAGACGTGCAAATCAAATAACAAAAATACCCTTTATGTGACCTTATAAGTGAGTTAACTGTATATTTGTATAAGTATTAATATAAAGAACAAAATATGTGTAAATGTTTTAATTAAAGAAAATTGTATGTAATTGTTAAAATTAAAGGATTGTGGGTGTTTTGGGCGTATCCCTAGGCCCGGGTACTAGACCTAGTTTTTAAGTGCGTTCTTCTCCGGCTACCTCCTGTCATTCGCTCCTCCTATATTACCTCCGGGCGTCTCGACATGTCTACGGTGCTTCAGGTGGTTGCTGGATGCCGTTGGGTATGCTCTGCGTTTTGTGACCTGACAAACCGACGTGACCAATCGCCCCATGCTCCAGCCAGTTGTTAGATGGCAGCGCACGGTGGAGAAATAGTTTATGAATGATAGAATTAGGGGTTGGTGGAGAAATAGTTTATGAATGATAGAATTAGGGGTTGGTGGAGAATTCTGGTGGAGAGGTGGTGGTTCTAGACAGTGTCCGATGGAGGTTCATGGTGGTCTCGCAGCGACCACTGCTGCTCTTTTTAAACCGGAACCATTTCTCCATGTTACAACATAGTGGTAAGCTATTTTATCTCCTAAATCTTTGCATAAAGATGTTAAAATGTCCAGAATGTCGCTGCATATGTAGTGTTCAAAGATTGGAGAATTAGGGCTCATGTGGAGAGCTTTGTCTTATTTTTCATGTGTTGCAATTTTATACGTCTTTTCTTGAAATAATTCTTTAAAAAGGAGCTGAGGAAGCAGTTTTTATAAGAGAACAAAAGGTATAAATTTAGTGAAAAGAAGATGATTGCTCCAACCGAACGAGTTCTAGGTGATAAAATCTACACGTGCTACGCAACTGTTATCCAACTAAATTCACATCACATTGACCTTATTCTGATTTTTTGACAAGTGTGATTCGACAAGGTTACTTCTAAATTTTGTTTAATGTTTTTCCCTTCTATGATTAAAATTAATACAAGGATGTTCAAGTAGAACATGCTTTCGTTCTTATACAATGTCATCATATGAATGACATATATGCGTTGAGATAGATCTATAGAAAATCGAATTTCAAACTTGCAGAGACATAGAACAAATAACGAATGTTAACATGTCAAAACACTGATATAGGACTACAACAATACTAGGTTGGAAATGGAGAACATCAGTAACAACAATAGTGATTAGATTACATAAATTATCATTCTTTGGTATGTTCGTTATCATTCTTTAATACTTTCTCAAATGGAAATGCAGTTGATGATTTAGATATGGTGGCTTCCATGGGTCACATGTGAGGGATCATCTTCCTTTTATCTATTCTAATCATTGATGATATATACCAAATTCGGGTAAGTTACCGTGTTACTTAATTATTAGTATAGTGTAGTATTGTAGTGTTATGCCATGTGAATGTATACTTTCATTCAGCTTCATTACGTTTGACCTGTTTGTGTTTTTACGAGTTCAGATCACTAGTATTTGAATTTGGATCTTTAATTTTGGTACATTTTGTTTTGATGTTAATGTTGTTAATCACGAATGAATATACACAAATCTAATTGACGATGAATGACTTCAAAAATCTCAATAGTATTCAAAGATGCCCAAATGAAGCGTCCGGCTCTCACCCGCCTCTTAATGGCTTTAATCATCGCCTCATTAAATCCATGCCACCTTTATTACAATGGTTTTGTGACAGCTTCTTCAATGTCATCGGCCGCTTCATCAGTCTTATTGAATCCACAAATCAATTTGAACCCCGACATCCCTATAGCCCATCTTCCCTCAGTCATCACCTTCGTTTCAAAAACATCATCGAGACACCCCCAGTCCAGGTATCTTACTTCTTCCTTCTTCTTTGTTTGAAATTGAAGTACAAGTTTGATAATTTCTCCAAATTTTACAGAAGCTGTTGGTTTTGACATTGCAATTTCACCATCCACATTCACATAGCCCATGATAGTTGTATTGACTTAGGTATTATTCTCTTCTTTGTTATTGAGATTTTTGTTGTGTAATAGGGTTTTCCAATCGTTATTATTGTTGTTTATTTTATTTTGAAATGTTTGATTTTTGGTGTAAAAGGATTTTCTTTTAAAGAAATTGACATGTTTATATTATTGATTTAGCTTTCTTTTTACAAGTGATGGGTTTGTTGATGTAGATTTGTTATTATTAGGGCTTCTATGTGTGGTTAGTGCTAATAAACTTGAATTATGAATTGTATGATTTGAAGAGAGCCTAGATGGGTATATCATTTCTGATGTAAAAAATAAACGAAAGTTTAGGGAAGGTATGCACACACTATTCGGTTCTTCTTTATTTTTAAATCTGCTCAGTTAGCTTTCTAATCTTGTTTATTTATTTTGATTCAAAATGTTTAGAATTTAATCTTTGCGGAAACAAAAGTAAGTGTAGATTTTTTAAAAATTGGTTATACGTTATTGGTTAATATGTTGCTGCAATTCATGGGGACAAAGTACATATGTAGATCAATTATCTATAAAGATTTAAGATTATTAAGTTGGCACCGCGGTTGTAAGTGATAATTGTTTAGGGGTTGTTTTTATTATGAAAGAAGGAAATGTGACATTAGAAAACTCTATGATAATTTAATATGCATTCTGTCATGGATTGATGAGTAATGTTTACAAATACTATTGATATAGCTTACAATCAAACCATGGGTTTTGGAACCCTTAACTCCAATAGCTATCATCTTTCATTTATTTAAGTTTTTTTGTGCTTAGCATTGGAGTTTGCTCACACCGTTGATTGCAAATTGTGAAGTTTTTAAGCGTAGAGTTGCAGCTGCTAAGCATATTGCAAAGGTGAGGCTACAATAACTTCAAATTATAGTGTTAGATTGTTAACTTTTTCTCATACAAGCATATTTTTGTGAAGTTGTTTGATTAATGACTGCTATTGTAGTTCAATGAAGATTCCCGATCTCCCTTCGTTAAAAAGTTTAAAATCATTATTCATGCTCGAGAGGTAATAGTCCTTGCAATCTAATTTTTTAAAGCTTAATACTTCAAACAAACAAAATGGCATTATTGTGAGGTATGAACACAAGTCTTTGAGATTGGATTAAAAGCCCCTCTTACATTTTGTATTTCAGTCTATATGAAATTATTTTTTTACAGCTATTAAAACTATTATTTAACCTCTATTTAAACTATTGTTTAACCTTCAAATAATCAAAAGCAGAAACCTATTTATTCAAACAATAAAAGTATTTTATAATTAACACTTGTATTTTTATTTAATTATCATCCTTAGTCGTTACAGAATAAATATGTATTATCTGATGATAACTTTATTTGTGATGGTAAATCACAGCAAGGAACTTCCTCAAAACAACAAAATAATACCAACGCCTCATGTATGTATAAATTTTTTTATTTTTGTTAATATGTAGTTATGTTTGATGTATAGTTAACTTAGTATTAAATTATAATTTGTTTGTTTCTCATCAAACCAAGTTCTTATATGGGATGTTGAAGCTCAGCCCAATCGTCATGCTGCCCTGGCCCTTGGGAGCCACGAAGTCCCGCCCTGATCTGGGGGTCGTTGTTTTAGTTAGGGGACACGAAGTGTGTATGTCGAGGGTTGTATAAAGGTCAAATGGGTTAATTTGGACATGACCGACCCACAAACATTATGTTTTCTTTTGTCTTAGATGTTAACTTGTTATCAATGAATTATATTCTACAAACTATATTATTAAAATAATTTTTAATGATATTTGAAGTTTAAAATAAAACAGTTGGGGAGGTTTAACTTATTTTCGGCTCTCAGCCCGATTCACCATTTTAACATGTTTTCGTTTTACCTAATTGTTGAAAGTTTGCTCACTTTGTCTCTTTAGAGGAAAGAAAACCCTAATTTGACATGTTTATTCATAGAACAGGTAAAAGCATTTATCTTTTTATATTCTTTGTCTTGTAGATCTTGACCGGTCACCAAGAAAATGAAGAATTTATTCTTGGTATGTGTCAAAGTGAACCCTTTGTACTATCTAGAGGTGTACTACAATAAGATGTCGTGTTTTGTTTTGCAGAACATGCTTTAATTATAATATTAAGTTCATTTAATAGTCAATTTATTTTGATGTTTTGATTATTGCAGGCAAGGATAAATAGACGTGTTGTGGAGTATTCATGATCACATCTCCATATTCGCATTAGATTTTTAAGGCCTAGTCTAATGGTGGTAAAAGCTTAAAGGCCGGTAAGATTGATGATAAACCACTTACCGAGAGTCATAAATTATAAATTAGAGGTGTTTTCCAAGAGCATCGGAATACTATTGAGGATGCAGAGTGTGACATCCGTCACCAAAGGTCCATCATTTAACGTGTTCGGTTAACTTTTGTTATCGGTCATTCCTCATCTCTGTAACCCATCTATGTGGATATCATATTTGCTTGCTTGGGTATCCTTATGCTTGTGCTATCGTTGCCTGCATTGTCATCATCTTAAAACGTTTTCTAAGATCGCCCTCATTATCATTGAACGCACCATTTTTATATAAACCTAATGTTATAAATAAAACCATTTTTAAATTATAAATATCATTAACTACATCTTTCATCATTAATAAAACAAGTCTAATTAATGTCGTTTCAACCGAAATAAAATTTGGGAACCCGAGGGCAAAGTGCGGGGACTAAACACGACATTTTGTGGAACTAGGGCTGGGTATAAATAGCCCTTAACCAGCCCTAGCCCCCATTCTTACCATCATCTTCACCTTCTTCTTCTTCTTCACCTTCTTCACCATTCTAGCACCAAAACCGCTCCTTCTCTTGCGTTTTCACTGGCAAATCTTGGTTATCATCGTGAATACTTACTTCTAGCAGGTAGATAACCTTGTTTGACCCGTTTCTTGCTTGGTTTCACTTTTGCGTTTTCTAGGGTTTCGGGTGCTCGGGTTCATCCGAGCACATGAGGTCGTGTGGGCTTGTGTGTTGCATTTCTGAGTGTGTTTCTTGTTTAGACATGTTAGAATATGGATTCTGGAAGTTCTTGGGGTGTAAAACGAGTGCACAAAGTAGCCGGAGACTGCTCTGCACTCGGCAGTCGTGATTCTGCTGTTCTTCGCGACTGGGTCTATACATGCGACTGAGCCTTGCGATTGGGTGAATCGCATGACTGAGTCATGCTTCTGGGAGTGTCGCGTGACTGAGCCGTATGATTGGGTGAATCGCACGACTGAGTCATGCGCTTGGGTGTGTGCGATTGAATTTGTGTGCGATTGAGTCCATGCGAGTGAATGCGCGTGCGATTGAGTCAGTGCGGATGAGATTGTGTGCGATTGTGCATGAGTCACATGACTGAAAGGCCAGTCGCACGAATGAATGTTCAATCGTACGAATGAAGCTGATTCGTACGACTGAAGGTCCATTCGTGCGAATGGAGGGTTGAGTCGTGCGTCCGGTCCTGTTGTGTGACTGATGATGCGTGTATGCGTGAATTCCCTTTTTGAATGTCTTGTGATGATAAGGTAACATTAATAAAGTGTCATTGCTTGACCACAAAGATTAAAGTCAACGCTATCAAAAGGCACATACTATTTCAATTCAAAATAACCTAACCTTTTACAATTATCGACAACCCATTTAGGACTACAAATATTTAACAAGCACTATCTTTTATAATAATGGGATCCCCATACTGATGTCATTAGCAATGATGACTACTCTTAATACTTAGATCTACATAAGGTCTGATATGTGTATGCCTGCTTGTGTGTGCTACCCACGACCGAACCGAAACAGCCCGAACTAATTGAATGTCATCTTATGCCTTATGCTCATATTAATGCTTGTCAGTAACTGTCAATAGGTGTCTGACCGTTCATAGCATTCTACCTTTGGGAATATTCATCATACGTGCCTATCATCTATTCCGTGAGTTTCGTAGCCCCTTTTTACTCTTATAAACCTTTTAAGTATTTTCAACTTGGGGGAAAAGAATGCTCACCTACTTAACTTGATTTCAAGCATCTTCCCTAGTGGAAGCTGGCTGCTACTTTTATGAGTATCTTTGTTGGTCCATGCAGATCTAATAACAGTGCTAATGATCTAATAACATATACAAATCCCACTGATGATAACTGATTCAAGAGATACTTACTTGATATGAACGATTAGGATCCACTAGAGGTATTAAAGCTACAATGATAATCAGAATAAGTTCCTAGCACCTCCGCAAGCACACACACAAAGATAGGTTTTCAATAAAATGTGCAAAAGTTCCCTTAACAATGATCAAACATATAATTTATAGTACCAGTCCTAGGTTCACTGACAGATTCGCTATCAGCGAATCTGTTCAGCCAAAACTGTCTAACTTCGCCAGGCGACCAAAACAGGTTTGCCCGGTAACATACAAACACAATCATAACCAAAGCAAGTCTAGTCTACTGGGCGAACCTATAGGTTCGCCCTTAGGTTCGCTACAAAGAAAAACATCAAAATACAAAGATAATAACACCGACATGCCGGTGAGTCCAACCTATCTAGATCATCAATACTCCCCCTAGGTTGGACCTCACCTAGGGAGTCTTCTGTTTAGCTCAAGCTTTATGAATAAACTCTTAATCAGCTCTGGCTTGTTCATTGTCTTCAGGCTCTAAGTTCTCCAAGTATGCTTCGCCTCTTAACCAAATACCTGCCAATGGATTTGTGAAATCTTCAGATTCGACCTCCTCATCATGCTCAAACACAAATTGTTCTGCCAGTTTAGCTTCGGTGACTTCTGTCTCAGGCACATCTAGAACAAAAATCTCCTCCTGATTTTTAAGCTGCTTGTTTCTCCGGTCACCGGCTTCTTGAATCGCTTTTGAATTGTTTGATCCATTTGTCTTGCTAGATCATCCATCTCTATGTTGTGATCGTCAGGTCTTCTTACTTTTTCATTCGGAGACTTAATCTCAGCTCTACGTCCTCTTGCTTTATTGGTAACCCTCATAAAGAGATTAGCTTCTACTTCAGTCTCCCCTCCTACCCCGTGTTTAATTGGGTTTTCACATAACACTTTCAGATCATCGTCACAATATGAGAACACTTCCATGGGATCAAACAATCTGATTTCTGGTCTATTGCTTCCCTTCAGTCTGATAACAGCTTCACCTGTGTTATTATCATAAAACCATTTTTCAAACTTTTGTAATCTTGGTGACTGAGTATTAGGAACTCTGACTCTGTTCATTATCTCGGCAACATGATCAACATATATAGAACTAAGCTGGGCGAAACTATAGATTCTCTGACAGATTCGCTAGACAGAAATAAAAAGCCTTTTGAACAAAGAAACTAACACAAAAACAAACTCATTCAAAAGATGGATACGTCTATTTTCAAAATCAAGAACAGATTCGATCATGAGATCACATTCTCAAGAAATGCTTAACACAGGGATGTAATTAAACATCGACAGCAGTGAGATCATACTGATTTAAAGACAGTTTCACAACTTTAATTTTATTCAAGTTTAAGATCGTTCATAAACGACTGTCGGTATGTTTATCCACTTAAACTCAAACAATAATTCTTTCAACACGTAACTCATGATTCTTTATCATGTTTTGGTATGATTATGCATTCAAAATTAGGATACCACACTCATTTGGTAAAACCTACCCATCCTCATGGTTTGTTGAGCATATCCAGCTTATTTGAATTTGTCTGATGACGAATTAATGGATGATGGTCAGGGATAATAATTTACATGGTTTACAGAACAATCAGAGCTCCAGGTCGAAACTTTCGTGTAGCAGAGGAGATAATAATTTGTAATGTGTGAACGGAGCTTCAAGTCAATACTTTCGTATAACAGAGAAGTCCATTCCTCCAGGTCAACGCTTTCGCATAGCAGAGGAGTTTTAACACGAGATATAATTTACAACGGAGATGAAATATGGTAATATACAATGGTAAGACAAATAAGCCAGGCTCTCAACCCCTTTTTGACGGGACTCAGTTTCGTGCAGACCGACGATAAGATGGATTATCCAGATTTTTTATGCAGATAGCTTAGTTTGTCATGAGGATACCGTTTACTTGGTTGAATTGCTGAGCCTACCGAGCATGTCATATAATGAAACTTTCAAACTTATTATAAAATTTCTATTGCAAAACAATCATCTTTATCAGTTACTATCATTTCTCACATATGGCATGCCATGTAAATAAAGCATATCAAGAGAAAATTCTATCATTTCTCAGTCATCTCAAATCAGAATTTCGATTTTTATTTTTTAACTCTCCCCCAAAATTTTTATTTGATAGCTAACTAATAGAATTTTTTTTTGTTTTTCAAAAGAATTTTGCTTAAAGAAATAAAAGAAATGAGAGAATAAATGTGGGACATAAAAGAATTCTCGAGGCAAAAAGAAAGAATATTTACATAAAAGACAGATTAAACAAAACTTCTTGTTCAGAAAAAGGGATTTAGTTTTTAGAAAGATATTAAACCCAGCATATTGATCAATTCATAAAAACGAGGTTTATCAAAAGTTTTAGTGAAAAGATCGGCTTTTTGCTTCCGAGTTTCAATGGGAATAATATCTATAAACCCCTTTTCCTGAGCATCACAAATAGCATGAATTCTTGTTTCAATGTGCTTTGTCCGAGTGTGATGAATTGGATTCTTGGGAATGCCAACGGCAGCTTCATTGTCATAGAATAGTGGTGTATGAAGGAAATTGATGCCGTAATCCATCATCTGATGTTGAATCCAAAGCACTTAGCAACAGCAGCTAGATGCAGCAATATATTCAGCTTCTCCTGTGGACAAGGATACTGTTGTTTGCTTTTTGCTTTGCCATGAAACAACACAGTCTCCAAGATATTGGCATGCACCTGTGACTGACTTTCTATTAATCCTTTCTTGTCTCCAGCAAAAGCAACATATCCACCATTAATGATCCTGTAATTAGTCAGCAAATCCTTCAACCCGGTCATATGCCTTGAACATCCACTATCTACATGCCAATAACTATTTACAGCGGTGCTGGAATGTTACTGACATTTTGAAAAGAAGAATTAGGTTTTTGAAACAGGAACCCAAATCTTGGTGTGTTTGGGTCTTTGAATGGTAGATTTTTTATAGAAAAATCATTCACAAAGGTTTTCAATTTTCTTTCTAATGATCTATTCTGTATACTACAACCAACTAGCATAGGGCAATGCTTAATGACATGATCATCCCTACCACATCTAAAGCAATGAGATTTCAAACTTATCTTGGAGCATTTGGATGCAGAAATTCTATCTATACATATCTCTTCATCAAAGTCTGATAACTGAGAGCTTGAATCACTGTAAGAGTCATAAGGCACTTTGGACTTACCTGTTGTGACTTTTACCTTACCAGATTCAGATTCAGTATTTGTGTTCATGGATGAGGAAGATGATTCCTGATCTTTAGGTTTTGAAATCCGTATAGGTGTGAAAGATGGAATTGGATGAGAAAAGATATTTTGAAAACAATTTGATTTATTTTGACTTTCAGAGACATGACCTGAAAGTTCTGCATTAACATTCACACAATCATCATTCATAGCATCAGCATTCAAGTATTTAAATTCGAAACATCATTTCCGAAATTAAGATTACATGAAACATTGTTTGAATTCAAAACATTACTAGACACAAATCTACTTAAACTATTATCTTCAATGGACTTCTTTGACTTGACATTAGGATTACTAGAACATCCAAGACCCTACTTCCACCATAGGCATACTCCTCTCATACTTCCTTAACGTTCACTCCTTCTAAACCTGCAATAGTGTTGTTAGTATCATTCTGTATAATCTCTTGTATCAACTCATTTGAAGGATGAGGAGTGGGTGTAGGAGAATAACAGATGGTACTAGGTGGAGGATGTACAAAAGAATCAACTTCAATACCCAAACCAGTCTTGATTCTAGCCCCCCTTTGTCTTTTGCATAGTTCCTCCCTTTTCATTCCAGAAAGAGTCCATTGTTCTAGTTTATTTTTAAATTTTCTGACTTCAAATTCAGCAAGAGTAAGTTGTTCAGTTAAATAGTTTACTTCACAATTCTTTTCCAAAAGGATTCTTTTCAAATGTTCAATTTCTTTTAAAGCTTCTCTTAATTTGACAAAATATTTTGATTCATTTATTTTAAGCTCTTTGCTTATTCTTTTTAAGTCTCCTTCATTTGATAAAAGAATTTGATTAACTTTGTAAATTCCTATAAATCGAAATTTGCAAGCCGGGGAACATAAATCCATAATTTCTTCATAAGGAATACTCATTACCAGTTTTTCGGCTGCTAGAGCTTTGTCACATTGGCAGTAGGGTGTGTTCTTCTTGTATATTTCCACAGCTGCCTTTTTAGCTTCCTCAGTTATAGCTTCCATGTTCCCAGCAGCATCTTTCTTAGCATCCTTGTCAGCTTCTAACCCAGTCACTTGCTTGACTTTCTCATTTACCATTTCACAAACAAACTCAGATTGAACCAACTCTTCTTGACCCTGATGTCCTTGAGCAATAACATCTTCATCAACTTGAACTACTTTTGACTCCATTTTCTTACCACCAGCATTATCATAAACATCTTCTACACAAGCTTCTTCAAAGAACTCTCTGAAAGGATCAAAACTGTTAACATAATCATCAGTAGAAGTATGTGTATCAGCCACTTCAGCAACTAAGGCGTGGTTGATTTCTTCTTTTGTTTCTTCGATTTCTGCACTCCAGTCTAAATTTGTTAACAGTGCTGTTTCTTTATTTTGTTTCGCTTCTTCCACTTTCTCCATGATTGGGGTTACTTTGGAGGTTCCGGAATTGACTGGTTCAGTGATGATTGGAGATGGACATTCACGCTTGAAATGACCAAGCTGCTTGCAGTTGAAACATCTGAGTTTAGACTTATCATACCCAATTCTATTGTTTTGACCTTGATTACCAAAGTTTCTTCTGCCCGTTCTTTCCATAAATCGTCTAGCTCTAAGAGTCAGCATGGCCATCTGCCACTGAATATCTGTCTCCTCGAGATCATCTGGATCCACTTGATACATATCTTCAATAGTCATTCCTTTTCCTTTCAACTCACCTACTACCAATGCCTTATAACTATGAACGAACATACCAAACAAAGCCATCGTGTCAGAAGGAATCTGAGTAGTGATGGATGCATTTGAGTTTGAACCAGCACTAGGACTACCACCAAAATTAGCTGACCACCACCATAACCAGGACTTATAGAATTTCCATAACCCGGTGAACCACCATATGCTACACCTTGAGAGTAAGAGTTTGCAGCGGATGAAATGAATGCAGCATTTTGTGGGGTAACATTGGGTGACATCATTGACTGATTGTATTCCCTTCTTTTCACGTCAAGATCAAATGACTTTAATTTGTTGATAACGTCCATGAGCTTGTAATCAGGAAAGTTCCTTTCTTGTTTCAGCATTTTGATTTGAAGGCTCCACTGTGGAGGAAGTGAGTCCAGAAGCTTTGTAACTTGTTCATGATTACACAATTTTTCATCATACTTTTTCAGATTGCTGGATACAGACAGAAAGCGGTTGGTTATATCAGTCAGAGTCTCATGCTTGTAACCAACAAAGGAGTTGAATTCTTTCTCAGCTTAAGCCTTCTTGTCAAGTTTCACATCCTCATTCCCATCATAGAATTCACACAAAGCATCATATAACGCTTTAGCAGTCATGTGTTCAGCAAATCTATTGTAGATATCTTGATGCAAGCACAGAATTAAAGCTCCAAGAGCTTTCTTATCATGATCCAGTAGCTTGACATCAGTTTCAGTGAAGGTATGTGGGTCATTGTTAGGAGTAGTCGAGTTACCCATAACATGTACTGGTAAGTGTGGTCCATTTATGATAGAATCCCATTGACTGTGGTCGGTGTAAAAGAAGAATGCTTTCAGACATCTTTTCCAGTCTTCAAAATTTTCACCGTTAACAAGCCTCGGTGGCCTATTAGGCTAGATGCTTTCAAGTTCAGTAGTGGTATGGTTATGGTCATCATTGTTGTGACAGGGACAGATTCGTTGATAAATTAGTAAATTCGCTGCAAATTAAGTAAATTTGCTGGTAGATTTGCTCGGTGAACCTGGACAGATTCGCTCAACCAACTGGCAGCAGTTTCGCTGGACTTGTGCTTAGAATCATAGGTTCGCTGCCCAAGTTCGCTCAGCAGAACTGAACTTTCGTTCAAAAATAGATTCGGCAGCAACTTCGCTTGCTTTCCAAGGAAATATGGTGAACTTTCGTTCTTAAGTAATAGCTTCGATGATCAAAAACTCAAACCATCAAAGCATACAAAAATTATAGATTCGCTAGATGAATTAACAGATTCGCTCCATGAATATACAGATTCGCTGTCTAACAGAAAGCTTTTCAACAGCACGAAATCAAGCATAAATCATTCAAAACTTAACCAATTAGCATGCAGTTACAACATGCAATCCTCAATCTGTTTTCATGGCAATTCATAATCAACAGTTACGAACAGAATCAAACAGTGTTTATATCATATAACCCTAAAAATTTCAGAATTAGCAAATCATCAAGAGCACTATGGCTCTGATACCATATTGTTGGTCCATACAGATCTAATAACAGTGCTAATGATCTAATAACATATACAAATCCCACTGATGATAACTGATTCAAGAGATACTTACTTGATATGAACGATTAGGATCCACTAGAGGTATTAAAGCTACAATGATAATCAGAATAAGCTCCTAGCACCTCAGCAAGCACACACACAAAGATAGGTTTTCAATAAAATGTGCAAAAGTTCCCTTAACAATGATCAAACATACAATTTATAGTACCAGTCCTAGGTTCGCTGATAGATTCGCTGATAGCGAATCTGTTCAGCCAAAACTGTCTAACTTCGCTAGGCGACCAAAACAGGTTCGCCCGGTAACATACAAACACAATCATAATCAAAGCAAGTCTAGTCTACTCGGCGAACCTATAGGTTCGCCCTTAGGTTCGCTATAAAGAAAAACATCAAAATACAAAGATAATAACACCGACATGCCGGTGAGTCCAACCAATCTAGGTCATCAATCTTACCTTGTTTATCTTATTGATTGATGCTATATAAACTTGACTCTATGCTATGTTACCACCTTGTATGTTACTTGGTGGTATTACATTACTATGCGCTACTACTTTGATACTATGTGTTGATTGATGCTACATGTGATTGCTATTGTTGACGGATGCATCAGCTGTGTGGTTCTTCTGTGTGGTTCTTCTAAGCCGATCATCCATTACAACCATTAATCCCGGTAATGGGACCTAAGGATTGGTTTGTTTGTAACTTATACGTATGCGCTTCGTGGATCTTGCTACGTGACAGGATCTTAGCCTCTCGTGTTGATCAATTAGATTATGTTTGCAGCGGATTTAGCACATTAATTAGCAATTATATCAAGAACATAAAAGATATTGCAATTAAAGCATAAACATAGAGAGAGAAGAGTTCTGCGAAACAATAAATGTTCTATTGGTCGCACGTTTCGGCAATTAAAACTGTATGGTTCCCCATCCTTTTATAGGCGGCAAAAGGATGGGTTGATGTCCTTTTTCTGACATCAACAGAATATTAAAATTACAGCTGACAAAACATAAAACTACTGAAGATGTCAACAGCTGACATCTTCTTACAAAAGTTTCCTAAGTACTGACAAAAGTAAACTACTGAAATCTTACAACGACTGAAGAACAAGCTCTTCAGTCGTTTATAACTACTGATACTATAACAACTGAAGAACATGCTCTTCAGTTGTTGTACAACTACTGAAACAAAATAAACTACTGAAAAGGAAAAACCATCACAACAACTGAAGAAGACTTCTTCAGCTGTTGTGACAAACTCTGAAACTTCAGCACTTGGTCTTCAGACTTTGGTCTTCAGATGTTTCATCAGCTGATGACTTCAGTAGTTGTCATCAGCTGATGTCTTCAGTCGTTGTCTTCTGACTTTGTGCATCAACAGTTGTTCATCAGTTCTTCAGTTCTTCAGACTTTGATCTTTAGCACTTGTCTTCAGTACTTGAAGTCTTCAGTACTTGTGTTTATCAGTACTTTAGACTTCAGTACTTGTCTTCAGTACTTTAGGATCTTCAGCTGTTTTACTTCAGTTCTTTGAACTTCAGCTGTTGATTCTTCAGACTTTGTCAGAACAGCTGATGGGAGTCTTCAGCAGTTGTTGTGATGTTATGTGGGACTTAGAGGTTTTCCTGATCTTGGCTCATTGGTTCTTTTGGTCCAACACTACGTCATGTGAAACTTATGGGATGCTTTCTTTACAGCCATCAATTCCCGTGTGGAACCGATGTATAGGTTTGGCTGTAGCTATCTATATCTTGTAAACCGCTTGCACATAAGTGTAGTTACGGTAACTCTATTTAAACTTACAAGCTGTTGTCATCTTAACATCTTTTTATTACTTAAAACCCGCGAATCTCACCAACAATTATGTTGACCGTTTTGAGCATGTCTTTTCAGGTGATCAAGGTAATTGAAGATTCTAGGAGTGCTGGCTTTTAGAGGGAACCCTAGGATGCATTTTTGTGACTTATCATCTTTTGTTAAACATTAATCTTGGTTGATCAAACTTGTTCATTTGTACACTTGTTCCCGAGTTATGGGAATTTACATTACAAGTTATCATTTATGCTTATGTGATCATTTCTATGTTATGCTTATGACTATGCTGTCGTGGTTACTGACCAGACGCGACACAAGTCTCCATTTGTGTTCGGGTGTCGTCGTGACACGCTTGTCATCATATTTATATTGCTTCTCTATCGCATACCATGTGTTATGACGATCCCGTCTCGCTCGCATCCCTGTGTTTCCGCTCTCAGCGGGGGTGTGACAGACTGGTATCAGAGCCAGGTTATAGAGAATTAGGCAAGTCACTTGACCTAGACTACAACCTAGGAAGCTTCATGTAGAATGCATGCTAGGACTGGCTTGCATTTTGATATTACATATATGTTCCTCTATACTTGTTCCTTGTCTTTATACATGATTCTATACATACATGCTTGTTATCTGATCATCCTGAGGAAGACACTATTACTCTTAGTCTTTCTCCATGGGATACCTTATACTAGAATCTTACATTTGTACACGCACTACATTATACCATTAGGTTGGAACACCCAAACTAAAGGGAAACTTCACAGATCACGTGTAGCGTCAATCTCAAATACTAAATCCGACCCTAAGATAGCATGCCTGAGATCCTGAAAGTATGAAGGATAGGCAACTATCGCTAGACAAATTATGCTTATGTGCTTGGAGTTTACTTGCTATCACATACTACTATTGGAATACTATTGGCTCATGGACATGAGGACATTACATGAACCGTTCTTGATGAATGTTGTCAATACTATGATGTTAACTTGGGGTAGGTGAAGCTAAGGGTGACCATGCAAGGCAAATTACCATTACGGGTGCACACGTAATTATAACTTGCAGTGCATGAGAAGTCTGGCTAATCTTACCATGAGGTAACGATCATGAGTATCACAAGTTTTCTATTCTATACCCTAGGGTGCTAGGATCAAAATTCTAGTAAGACATTGTTAAGGGTAACAAAACATTACTAACACCTACTATTACCTAAGTCCTGTCCTACTTAGAGCCTTCATGGTATTTCCAATCATGACATTGATTTTATTCTCCACGAAACATTCCTCCACTTAGCATTTCAGTAACTAAGGAACTGATTGAATGCTTAGAATGAAAGTGGACTTCAAGAAATGTAGAGGAGTGATGATACTCACTATGCATACATTATATTATTTATTAGGATGATGCTAAGGAAAATAGGATGTCAAGTAACCGGTTTAGGCATCATTCTAGGTATATCGTGGATGTGGTGGGAACGCTGTGGGGAACCCTATATATAAACATCACCGGTATACTAAGAATGTGCTTAAATCGGGCTACGTGATGATCCTGATTGACTGAGGCATGGATTGATGGAACTTGATGAGTGGAATCATACATGTGTCTTCAAGTGACTAAGGTTTACATGTTTACTAAAGTTTACATGTTTACTCCTTTTTATGGTTAGTACAATGCCGCCTCGAAGAGTCACCCGTAGTACAAATCATGAAGGTGAGACCCCATAAGGCAGAGGTAGGGGTAGACCACCAAGAACAGGTGATGCTCCTGCTGGCAACAATCAGGGAACTGAAAACCCTGATATAGCTGATATGATTGCCCAGCAGCTAGCCACACTGATTCCAACTATAGTGACTCAAGTGAGCGACACTCTTCTAAATCATAATCTCCACTGGGATCATAATATTAATGATCAGCATAATCAAGGAACAGGGGAAGGTACTGGATTGGCGGAACAACTGGTAACAAAACTGGGGTCGATAATGCAAGACGGGGATGTTCCTATAAGGAATTTGTGGCCTGCAAACCCCGAGAATTTGATGGGAAAGGTGGGGCGATAGCCCTAACTAGGTGGCTTGAAAAGATGGAGGCAGTGATTGATATCATTGAGTGCCTCGACAGTCAAAGAATCAAGTAAGCCACATGTTCACTGCAGGGCAAGGCATTAACCTGGTGGAACACCCAACTTCAAGCTTGAGTGTTAAGACCATGTACGTACGGAGTACTAACTGATTCTTCGTTATACCGGATCAAATAGTGCGGAATCCTATTTGATTGCCGATCCAATCAGGGAGAACGTAATCAAGATCAAACCTAACGATTAGAAAATGTTAAGAATGGACTAGGAATGATCTCAGACGTTCTATGAACTTGGAATGGACGAACAGGACACTCTGGGTCGACTAGGGTTTCAAGTATTCGAAGTGTTATATTTTTCCATGAATTAAGTGGTATTTATAGGTTACAACTATCATTCGTATGACTGAGCCAAGCGACTGGCTCAGTCGTGCGACTGAGTCATACGATTGGTTCATTCGGACGACTGAGTCAGTCTTATGACTCAATTGTACGATTGACTCAATCACCTGGTTCATTCGTGTGACTGGCCCATTCTCATGGTCCAGTGTGTGACTGAATCAGATAACTTAGTTAAACACATTCTTGAACCTTTGATGGTTCAAACCTATGTCTAACAACTGTAAACCTATATAACATTGTCATATATGCGTGTACTAATAATTGATATGAGTACATATAACATGTAAACAATCAATAAACATAAATACAAGAGATTCTCATGATAATGATCAAATGTTACATATGTGTTACAAGAAGAAGTTCTATTACATTTAAGCTCACTGGACTAGAACTGGGGACATGTGTACCAACAAACTCCCCCTTGGACCTAGTTCTATCTAGACTTTGACTTCTTTCTTGAACTCTTCAAATCTCTTCAGTCTCTCCTCTTTAGAAACCCCAGCATGGATATTAAGTGCAAAGCATAGACGTATGATATGCTGAAACTGTAGTGCTTGCACTATATCATGCGTGTCAAAAAATAGTGGCCACTTGTACAGCGTATAAACATCTGACGCTGACAAGTTGATAAGCCACATGGGGTCAAACACCCTTATTGTGTCCATTGTGTCTTCCCTTTCCAGAACAATGACGGCCTCTCCCGAGCGCCAGTCATAGTACCACCACTTAAGTGTGGGGTAAAGTCCTGTGGCATCTCCCTCAGTGGAATTCGGGACATTGTGCGCGGAGGTCGCCACTTCAGGACTATCTTCGGCTAACCAGTGATGGGACTCACCTCAGACCTTCTGAGGTACCTCGTAGCCTGCTCAGGCTTGAAGTTTACCCATCTAGTCCTGTACTCCTTTTTAAGGCCGCCTCAAACCAGCCAGACATCTTCTTAGGATCAGCATAAAGAAGCTTTAGTCGGGCCAACTGGTTGAGCTCAAACCTGGGAGAGTCTTCAGATCATGAGGGAATCTGAAGTACTCAATTCCCCTCTCCCTTTTTATCGCATACACGCCAAGGTCATCAAAATGAGCCCAAGCAATGATCTTCCCTGACACCTTCATATTCTTCTTTACTTTGTATAGTTTGGTGTAGGTACTATGAGTTGCTGTAGCGCGTTGGGCTCGGACTTCGACGAAGCAAGCCGCCCATCCAGCCTTTCGAATATCAACTTCAGTATCCGAGACTTGGGCTTGGCTTGTTGAGGTTTCTGCTCCTATCTCCTTATCACTGAGTTTATCCAGAATGTCACTGTCAAGGTTGTTTATCAAATCTGGAAACACGTTTCCCTCTTGATTAGTGTATTCTGGATAGTGCTGATCTGTGATGTCTTAATTTTGATTTCTTCAACATCGTTGAGCTCATCATCATCAGCATCATCAAAAGTTGGAGCATCCTTAACAATTTCGTCTGGATTCAGACGAAATATTTCAGCAAGTTGCTCATCAGTAAGGTCGTGAATTATTTCTCCTTCTTCAGGAGTATAACTCACGGACCTTCTGACGATCCCCTGCAGATCAAGAATCATTGTGAGTTGAGACTTGATCTGTTGGAGGGGAGCAACATCATGCTCATCTTGCTGAAAACCCTTATCTGTTTAATAACAACATGTAGAGTAGCAATCATTAGTATAAAGTGAAGGTAATTAGACATTAATCATTAAATATTTACAAGAGTTTCATATATATCAAAAGATGAATCAAGTACAAAAGATTAAGAATAAACGTTTAATCAATACTTTTGTCTTGCATCTGCTCGTGAGTTTCTGTAGTAGGTGATGATGGAGGATTTGTTGTAGATCCGTGGTCTTGTCTTCTTTTTAAACGTTGTTCCTAACCAGAATCAGCAGCATTTGAAGCAGAATCATCATCATCATCATCTTGCCCCTCCTTGGCTTGATCATCACCACTATCATCATCATCCTCATCACTCTCATCATCCTCATCATCATCGTCATCACCATCATCACCGTCTCCTTCCTTTATCTTCAAGGGATCAGCTTGGGATTCCTTCAGCTTTAGCAGAATCTTCTTGTTAGCAGACTCTAGCTCCTTAATCTTCTGTGAAGACAGGACGTTGTGCTCCTGGAGTTAGGAGATCTGCTCAGCTTGCTGAGAAATAAGCTGAGTTTGAGAAGCATTTTGCTCCTCAAGCCGAAGCAGCCTCTCTGTCTTTTCTTCATCAGCAGCTAGCAGCTTTAGCACCATCTTGTTGAGTGCTGCTAGCTGTTCCTCCACTCCAATGGGAGGGAGGGTGAACCTGTAGGAGCTGATGATGGGCCAGCTCGGTGGCTAGTGGAGGTGGCTGTGGTGGTGGTGAATATCGGAGGTGGAATATGAGTGAATGGTGGAGTGGTGGTGAAGATTGTGGTAGTTGGTTGGGTGGTGGTGATAGGTGGTGGAATGGGTGTATTGGTGGTTGTGGTAGTTTAGGTGGTTTGAGTAGTGGTGGTGGAAGTGGTAGGAGCGGAGGAGGTAGTGATAAGAGTGATCCTCCTGCGTTTGGGCTTCAGCCCATGAGGCTGGGCCATACGTTTCCTCCGTGTCCCCCTGGACACAAAGGCTCCCCCTCGGTTGCTAGGAGAGGCTGGGGTGTAGGATGGATCAGCCGAAGAGCTCCCAGACTCTCCCGGGCGTCCTCCAACCGCCCTTATCCCTTGCTCAGTTGCCACTACCCGACTTCCCACAGTCCGGGTAAGTGGTTCTTCATCAGATTCCTCCTCCTCTTGCATATGAAAGTCAGGGTGTATCGGAGCTGGTTCAGGTTCTTCCTGACCATCTCCTCCCTGATCCGAGTCATGATCATCATCGGAGTCATCGGAGGGTAGAGCCACCTGCTCGACATCAGAATCACTGTCATCGTGGCGCCACTTCCTCTTCGCTGGCGCCACATAGTCATCACGAGCCAGATGCCCAAATAATCGCCTGACAGGGGTTTCACCTGCTTCCCCCTGTATACCTTCATCCTGCCTAAGGTGGTATCATCCATCACCTCAAGCACCACTGCATCCTCCTTCTCCTTCGGAAGCTGGGGAAGCTTCTGATCAATAATCATCTGTATAAACCTCGGGTACATGCAGAAGCTTTCATTCCCCTTGGTTTCGATGTTCTCCACCAAATAGGTGAAGATCATCCGTGGAAAAGCTGAACGAATGGTTCAACACCAGCGCAACATATGCGCTCTGCATCTGCTCAGACAGCTCATCAAAGCCTCCCTTCCTCGAGGCAATGCACCTTAGCAGCACGTGGGCTAGATACTTGAACTGAGGGCACAGATTGCTCTTGTTGAGCATACCTGAGTTGATGTCCCCAGAATACTTAGCCCGTAGAAAACACCCTCTAACAGTCAGCGGGTGTAGCCGAGTTGGACAGTCACTATCGTCCCCAAACTCCAGGACTGTCCTCAGATCTTCCTCTGTGATCTCGATGGCCTGGCCAAAGATAGAGCTCCTGATGCGGTAGGGCTCGACGGATCTGTCTACAGCCGCATTCTCCCAGAATGTCTGTTGTACCGAGCGATAGGGAGTGCAGGAAGTAGATATGGCTTTGAAGATCCTAGATCTCCTCAAGAAAGCGATAATGCCAGAGAACTCTGCTACATTCCTGGATGTCAAATCCAGATGAGCACAGATGTTGTGCTTCGTGCTTATCACCCAGCGACTTGCCATCTGTCACACAATGTAAGTAAACGTTAGTGCATGTTGAAGATAGCAAATTACAGTCAATGAACTTTACTCCTTGGTTAAGTCGGGCGACTGAGCAAACGAATGAACATAGTCGTGCGACTGAGTAGGATGACTGAGCTTTATATGTGTGAATTGGTTCATACGCGCGACTAAGTCAAGCGAATGAACATAGTTGTGCGATTGAACCATTCGTCCATCTCAGTAGTGCGACTGAGACTAGTCGTCCTCTCAGTCGGGTGATTGAAGTTCATCAGTGTGTCCAGTCGCCTACTCGACGGCTTGTCCATTCAAATTCTTGTTTTGAGCTATACTTGATTTTAAACGTCGAACTTAGGCTCATTACACTCAAAAACGAATGATTAAGCGTATTTTAACTTCTGTTTGAACATTTAGATTAGTTTTGATGGTCTATTTGTTCGTTAAGTTCTCGGTTACTGTTGGGTCAGAATTAGAGTGATTCTAGATGTCATTTATCGGTTTTAGTGATGAAACACCATGAATATTACCTGTATAATCATAGAAGAATGTCAGAACACACAGAGACGGTAAATATGAATCAAACAAAATGTTGGCAGCGGTTCGTTAGGTCGTACGAATAGAGAGAGGCGATTTGGGTGAATGAGCGACTGATGTCGATTCGACCTATATATACTAGGGCAAATCCCAGTCGGGCGACTGAGCCGAATCGCGTAGGTCAGTCGTACGAATGGGTCTAGTCGCATGAGTGAGTCGTGCGACTGAGATTCATTTGTACGATTCACCCAATCGTTCATCTTCAATCGTACGATTGATGCTCAGTTGAACGACTGTGACAGTCGGTCACCTTCAATCGTGTGCTTGGACTCATTCGCATTGTCCATTCGTACGATTTGATTCATTCGTATGTTCCAATCGTACGACTGGACCATATTTATGGTTCAATCGTGCGACTGAGCCATTCTTATCATCTTTTGACCATTTTCATAATGATCCTTAGTTCCATTTACCAGTAGATAAACATTATGATTAGGTGATCATCTCAGACATGACCATTTAAAATAAAACTACATTTGATCACCTCAGAAGTAATCCATTTATCCACCTGATCATCTCAGACATGACCCATTAATCCACCCGATCACCTCAGACGTGATCCATTTATCCACCCGATCACCTCAGACGTGATCCATTTATCCAACTTATCACCTCAGACGTGATACTTTTATCCTTTCAGAAAATTTGTTTAAATAAACATTAAGCTCATTTGGTGACGTTAACAGAGAACATTTTGCACAGTCCACATTGACACATTATCCAGATAACTTGAAAGTGTTAAACTACAAACAAAAGAAAACATCTTTTGTGATTTTTGTTAGGTCAGGTTAGTGTAGCCTATTAACATTGACATCAGATCAAGACAGACTCATATGGAATCAGACAGGCATAAACAACATTACTTGGAACCTTTGATTTGAATTTAACTTTAAACTTGCATATCACAGCTTTCTCACTCATCTAAGATTTCTAAGATCTAACTGGGAATCATGCTTGACATGATAAGTAACACCCATTGATTTTGAGCATCAGGCAATGCAGTCACGACGATTGTCAGTATACTTGTCCATTTAAATCCATACATAGACTTTGACATGCATCAATGATTAATTAGATGAATTAGGTCAACAAGTATTTGTGTGTTCCACAGGTATATGGTAATCAATCTTCCTCAGGAGATTTTTGAGCGGTCTTGGGATTTAGAAGATTTGGTTCTAAGAATTTTCAAAGAGATGCTAAGCCTCAGGTCAGTGCCATCGCACAGCAAAGAGGCGCAAACAGCAATGAATTCTTAGAACGATAGGTTATGCTAAGCCTCAGGTCAGTGCCATCGCACAGCAGAGAGGCGCAATACCTATCTTCTTCTTAGAGCAGTATATACATTGTTTTCAGTGACATTTGTCATCTTTTGCTCTGTTTATCAGGTCTTTGCTCACATTTGTGGCATTTGTTTGCTCCTCACCCCTTATTGGAAATTGACTGATTGTGCAAACCAGGGATACCATGAAAACCACAACTTGTTGAATTATTTAAGTTTAAGCCAAATCACTGATGATGTCTACTTATCTATTGTGTTGAATCTACTGACACATCGTACAATGCACTGGCACCACCCTAGATCTACTTTCTCCGGTTAGTTACAGTACCAACCAAGCGTACTATCATTTTCTCAATATGTTACACCTAGACTTCTCTATTTGTAATTTTCTGTGATTTAATTAACCTTGCAAAACGTACACTCCTTTTGGTGTTCCAAGTAACGTGACCCTGTGTACTATCACTTTCCATTTCATTGAGTCACATTTCCAGTCTTTCTGTCTTTGCCTTTTCAGCTTGACTATCCTGCCCCCCCCCCCTTTTTTTTAAGTAAATAAGTACTGAATTTAACCATCTCCCCCTAAAATTCTAAAACAGAAAATCTTTTTGTGTTTTTGAATTTTTATAACGCAAGGAAATTAAAATTAAAAGAAAAATAAATTAAACGAAAGACAGAAATAGTGTCGGGCTATGCATCTGTTTCTTCGGAGATAACATCACTTTTCTTTTTACACCGTTGACCTCTACAGATAGAAAATCTGGTTTATCAAACGGTTTGGTGTAGAGGTCAGCGCGTTGAAAATCCGTGTTTATTTTGACCACATCAATTAAGTGTTTTTCATAGCAGTCGCTTATGAAGTGATACTTTATGCCTATGTGTTTGGTCTTAGGATGTTGACCGGATTTTTAGTTACTGCAATCGCAGCAGAATTATCAACAAAGATAGGAGTAGAAGTGAAATGCAAACCGTAGTCTCGCATTTGCTGTTGTATCAAATGATTTGAGAGCAGCAGCTGGCGGCGGCAACATATTCAGCTTCACAGGTAGATAGAGCAACTGATGTCTGCTTCTTGCACTGCCAGTTACCAATCTCCTTCCGAAAAATTGACATCCTGCTGACGTAGACTTGTAATTCATTTTGCAGCCTCCATAATCCGAGTCACTATACGCCGTTAGCTCAAAGTCATCATCATGAGGATACCACAACCCCAGTGTCGGAGTACCCTTCAAATAACAAAAATCCTCTTGACTCCTATCAGATGATTTACTTTGGGTTTCGCTTGATATCGGGAACATAAACATGTGGCATACATGATATCTGGACGCGATGCAGTGAGATACATGAGAGATCCGATCATCCCACGATACATGGTGGCATCCACCAAATCCCCATTCTCATCAGGAGCCACATCATGATTTATGGCAAGTGGAGTACCGGCTGCAGTGACATTTTCCATATCAAAGCGACTAAGAATGTCACCGACATACTTAGTTTGATGCAGAAAGATGCCGGTAGGTGTTTGATCCACCTGTAATCCTAGGAAGAACTTCATTTTCTCCATGGCACTCATCTCAAACTCAGCCTTCATCACAGATTCAAACTCTTTACATAACTCTTCGTTTCGAGAACCGAAGATTATGTCATCCACATATATTTGCACCAAAAGCAAATCACCATCCTTTTCTTTAATGAACAATGTACAGTCAATCACACCCCTTGCGAAAGCCGTGTTTCAACAGATGGGTGGAGAGTTTTTCATACCAAGCTCGAGGAGCCTGATGTAGCCCATACAGAGCCTTGTCCAACTTGTAGACTCTGTCCTGATGATAAGGATCTTCGAATCCTTCGGGTTGACTGACATATACCTCTTCATGGATTTCCCCATGCAAGAATGCACTCTTAACATCTAGTTGATAGACTTTGATCTTCATGTAAGAGGCGTAGGCTAGAAAGATGTGAATAGCTTCCATTCTAGCTACTGGAGCAAAGACTTCATTGTAGTTGATTCCTTCGACTTGTCTGAAGCCCTGAAAAACCAACCGTGCCTTGTTTCTGATACAACACCCTGGTCATCCTTCTTGCACTTTAGTACCCATTTGGTACCAATTACTTTGACTCCTTTGGGTCGGTCAACAAAAGTCCACACTCCAAGTTTCTTGAACTATAGCAACTCCTCTTGCATAGCATTGACCCAGGCTTCATCCTTAAGGGCATCACTTACGTGTTTGGGTTCAATTTGAGAAACAAAACATCTGTAAGCTCCATCATTCACGTAGCCCTTTTCCATTACTTCAGTGTAATCAGCAGTGTACAATCGACTTCTAGTCTGCACGTCGGAGTGAAGATCACCAATGATAGTTGTGACAAGAGGTTCAGTATCTGTATTTCCAGATGCTGGTGTAGCAGCTGAAGAGCTTCCTTCATGATCAACATTAGGTGATTGTACTGGTTCAGTTGCTACTTCATCCTCTGATGAGTCCTCACTATCATCCTGATCGGCTGAGGCAGATCTCGATGAACCACTTGCAGCAGTTGTATCGCTAGTATCCAGATTTGGTGAATTTAGAACATCGTGCATCATCTGAGTAGCAATATCATCATCTGAATCTATCTGAGGAAGATTGAATGATTTGAAAAAGCCATCGTAGTCAAAGAATGACGATGGACCTTTTCCAGCAGGGGGAATAGTGAAACGTTGAACATCAACATTGCACCATACTTCTACCTGACCAGTAGAGTTGTTGTAAACTCATTTGTCGGGTATACTGTATCCCAGAAAGATCCCTGATCTGCCTTTTCATTAATTTGCCTTCTTGAGTTTTCTTCAGAAGCGTACAAGGAGCACCGAAAGGTTCCAAATACTCCAAGTTTGGTTTACGCTTCCTGTAGTAACTCATAGTAAGTCTTCCCGTACCTTTTCACTACCGACACACGATTGAGTGTGTAGCAGGCATTGGCTACAGCTTCGTTCCAGAACTGCACTGGCAGTTTTGAGTCTGCCAACATAGTCCTGGCGGTCTCGATCAGACTCCTGTTCTTTCGCTCAGCAACTCCATTCATCTGTGGTTTGTATGCAGAGGTGAATTGATGAACAATTCCCTTTTCTTTGCAGAAAGCATCCATCCACTGATTCTTAAACTCGGTTCCATTATCTGAGGAATCTTTCTCACCTTCAGTTTGTAAAGTGATTCCAGAGTGGTGACTAACACTTGAATGACTCAAAGGTTTCTGACTTTGCTTTCAGAAACATCACCCACGAGAATCGTGAGTAGTCATCAGTGACTACGAAGCAGTACCAGTCTCCTACAATACTCTTCGTGCTAACTGGACTGAATAGATCCATGTGTAGTAGCTCCAGGGGCATCTCAATAGAATTGACATTCTTGGTCTTGTGAGATTTCCTGGTTTGCTTTCCTTTCTTGCATGAGACACAGAAATCAGGAAGCTTGAAGTTCTTAACAGGAACTCCATCAACTAAGTTGTTATGAATCAGATGATTCATCTTCCTATGATTAATGTGTCCCGTTCTTCTGTGCCACGAAATGGAGTCCTTCTCTGTAGCTTTGGATAAGAAACATTGAACAGTAGAAGTACTAGTAGAAGCATTAGACATATCTAGAACATACAAGTCATTATATCTAGATGCGGACATTAATACCTTTCCTCTGGAATATCCATTTCTTTCTTCAGAATGTAACATTTGCATTGTCAAACATGACTTTGAAGCCCTTGTCACAAATCTGGACACAGAGAAAGCAGATTGTTTTCTAATTGCTGAACAAAGTTGACTTTGTCGAACCTTACCTTTTATTACTACTTCTTCCCCTGAGCGGTAATGTATCCTTCTTTGTTACCAGCAAAGGAAACGTGTCCCCCCTTTAATTTGTTTGACATTAAAAAAGGAGAGATTTTTTTCCCGTCATGTGCCTGGAAGCTCCGCTATCTACGATCCATGTATTTGTAGATGCACTATAGCGGAAACCTACACATATGAGAAAATCATCAGTTAAGGAGGGGGACCCAAAGCCTTGACTGGCTTGGGTTTCCAGAGGAATCTACCATCATGAATTCGACCAAGTCCTTTATCAGTGTGTGGAATCTCAACTTTCAGCTTGTCCTCGCTTTAGACACACAGTCGTTTTGGCTTTCCACAAACCATCCCTGTGAAAGGATTGTTTGTGGTAAAACATAGACTGATTTTAGTTGGAGCATATGGTTTAGATTCAGAAACAGGTTTTGCCGCTGACATCACAGACTTGTCAAATACTTGTCTGTGTTGCCTTTGGGTGGAGGAGACAAAAACGACCTAGAAGGTGTTTTAGACCTAATAGGTGTTTGATCTAACAGGAGTCTTAGATCACTGTTTTGAATCTAGATGAACTTTGTTGTTCGCTCAACCTAATTTCAGAGTCTGATAGCGAGGACAATTTGTCGAAATATGACCGCGCTGTCCACAAGTATAGCAGGACCTCCATTCATCAGGGCTAGGAGATCTCTTGTGGGGCGGTGAGTAAACTTCAGGTTCTTTCTTTTTGTTCTCACTTTTAATACTTTCACCTCCCTTGACAAATTTAACTTGTTTAACATTATGTGTGTTTTGTCTTGAAAGATGATGGATTTTTGTTTCACTGATTTAGATTGAGTAATTTTGGAAATCTTAGGTTGTGTGGTAGTCGAATTTTGACCAACCCAAGAGATGCTTGAACATTCTCTTCCACCGTTTGCCAGTGATTTGTGTGCCAGTGTGCTTGATGTAGATGCTTTCTGGTCAGTAGCTGGAGGGGCAGATTAAATGCTGTGTCTGGATCGCTGACCAGAGGAGTCATCACACATGATCCTTTATTGGGTTATTATTAATTGGACGTTGTTTGGTGTTCAAAAGGATCTCATGTGGTGGAGGCACAACTTTGTATCCAAAACCTTCCACGTTGCGTTCTTAACCAAGTTTTTCAAAATATGTGAGGAACTAGCTAGACTGTGGAGTTTTTATTTCAAAGACTCATTTTCAACTTGTAAGACCGCTCGTTCCTTCTTAGTTCTTCGATTGTCTTTAAGTAAAACTTGATATCATTTCCTGGTTAAATGCAACAACCTCTGTTTCTTTTAAATGTTTCTTTAATGCTTCAACCTTTATTTATAGCTGTTTTCATTTTGTTTAAGATTCTGTTGCCTCAGTGCACATTTTAAATCATTTACTAAGTTATCATTGTGATCTAATAACCTAGCAAATTCAGGTCAATGCTTTCTCTAAACTTTTCACATTCAACACATGCATGTTTAATAAATAAGTCATCCTTTGATTTTACCTGTGCTGATGTAGACGTTCCAGCCATGAAAGCATTTTGGGATTCAGAATGTGCTTCAGATTCAGCATTCAGTTCATCCTCAACAATTTGATCAACAGTAGATATGTCATCATCCAATTCAGCAGTATCAGGTTCAGTGAGTTCTCCCCCTCACTCGCCGAGGTCTTCATTTAGATTGTCAACTGATGCTATGTTGGCTTCACTATCAGATAAGAATCTAAAGGACCAGTCCTGTCCTTCATCACCTTGCACCACTATAGCCTTTGAGTCACTGCTGGTTGAAACTGACCTCTTCTCTTCTCTTGCTTTGTGAAGGAGGAGAATGGGTTTTCATTTCCAGTCTTCTTAGGTTTGACACATTCCCGCTTGAAATGTCCTTCTCCCCACAGTTGAAACAGGTGACTTTGACTTGTCGAAGCCGAAAGTAGTATCTTTTGTAGCCACCAGATTTTGACCTGTTTTCTTCACAAATTTCTTTACTCGTCGCACAGCACTTGCGAGAGCCCACATAATATCATCCTCTCCAACTCATTTTCATCTACCTGCTCGTAATCTTCATCAGCCAAGTGGCAGTTTCCTATCTTCCCAGCAACCAAACCATCATAGGAATGGACCACAGCAGCAAGCAGGTCAATGTGTTCCTTGGCCACTTCCAGAGTTACCTTACCCAAGTTCTTCTGTTACTAACTTTACGATTGAGCTTCAGTAAAACTGAGTTGAAACCCTGATGAGACCGTTGACTCACCAACAGATGATGAGCTTTGTCCAGATACAGATGTATTAGTAACAAAAGCAGTTTGCAGAGGAGCATTTGAAGACTTGGCAATAAGAGTGGAGTGTCACATTGTAGAGTGTCGGATCCTGAGCATATGACCCTTCTTTGCCTTGTACTTGTGTCTAAGTTCTTCCTCTCACAGTTCAGAAATAAGTCATTTATATCAATGTCTCAAGAACTGAATTGTGTCTCAAGGTGGAAATAAACGAATCCCTTTTCTGGAAGTCATCAGCTAAACTGGAGACCTTTCTTCTTTAGACCGTGGTTACCCCATAAGTGTGAAGTTCACTCATCAGATGTATAGAAGCGGTCAATTATGTCGTCCAAAATCTCATTCCCAATAGCCGAAAAATTATCACAATTTTCTTAAGTGCTTTGGCCTTCAAAGATTTCAGAGTTGAGCTCCCTTCATATCTTTTCTCGAGAGCTTTCCAGAATTTCTTACTTTGTTTATGATCAGAATACTGATGGGAAGACTCTTTAGGAATAGACTGGGTGAGCATTGCGTAAGCCCTTTTTAGCATTATAGGCAGCTTTTGAGCATCAGTCATTCCACTCAACGTTAATGGCAAACCATCAGCACCAACTGGCATGGTGTAACCAGTTTCAATAGCATTCCAAAGATTAGTGTCCACACCATTGAGATGAATCTCAAACCTTTGCTTCCACTGCGGGAACTCATCAATAGACAGAAGCTTAGGTGGCTTATTGTGGTTACCAATCTCATTCTCCAGAAGCAGTAAATTCTGGATCCTTGAGTCTTTCCTGCTGAGAACGCGAAATTTTCAGAGTCCATAATGAATTTGACTGAGTATGCGACTGGAAAGGGCGACTGGAAAGGGCGACTGGGGAGGATGAGATACAATCGTGCGATTGTACTTAGTCGTACGACTGTGCAGGCGACTGACACTAACAGTGTGCGATTGAAACTCAAACGGGCGACTGGACAGACGATTAGGACACTTGAGCGACTGAACAGACCGGAATGACTCAACCGGGCGATTGAACAACAGCGAATTACTCAATCGGACGATTGAACTGAGCGACTGGACTTCAGTCATACGATTGAGATAATCGTGCGACTGAGACTGCTGAAATCGAGGTTTTTCGCAACTTTTGACCTAAAACTCAAGTTTGACACCCTAGACGGCTGAAAGTCAAAAATATTGATTTTTCAGAACATGCACAATAAAGACTTAATTTTTAGCAGAAAGATTGGATATTTTCGCGTAAAAACGTTGACTTTACCAAAAACTTGATTGAATCCACGAAGAATCAAGAGCCTAGCTCTGATACCAATTGTTAAGACCGTGTACGTACGGGAGTACTAACTGATTCTTCGTTATACCGGATCAAATACTGCGGAATCCTACTTGATTGGCGATCCAATCAGGTGAGAACGTAATCAAGATCAAACCTAACGATTAGAAAACGTTAAGAATGGACTAGGAATGATCTCAGACGTTCTATGAACTTGGAATGGACGAACAGGACGCTCTGGGTCGACTAGGGTTTCAAGTATTCGAATTGTTATATTTTTCCCGAATTAAGTGGTATTTATAGGTTACAGCTGACTGAGCCAAGCGACTGGCTCAGTCGTGCGACTGAGTCATACGATTGCTCATTCGGACGACTGAGTCAGTCTTATGACTCAATCGTACGATTGACTCGTCACCTGGTTCATTCATGTGACTGGCCCATTCGCATGGTCCAGTCGAGTTGACTGAATCAGATAACTTAGTTAAAACATTCTGAAACTTTGATGGTTCAAACCTATGTCTAACAACTGTAAACTATATAACATTGTCATATATGCGTGTACTAAAATGATATGAGTAGATATAACATGTAAACAATCAATAAACATAAATACAAGAGATTCTCATGATAATGATCAAACGTTACATATGTGTTACAAGAAGTTCTATTAATTTAAGCTCACTAGACTAGAACTGGGGACATGTGTACCAACATAGATGAAGAGAGTCCGTGATGCGGATGTCATGGGATGAGTTCAAAGCTTTGATCACTGAGGAGTACTGCCCCCTCAACGAAATGCAGAAACTGGAGCATGAGTTCTGGAATCATGCTATGGTGGGGGCTGGGCACGCAGTTTATACTGATCGATTCCAAGAGTTGGCAAGATTGGTTCCACATCTGGTAACTCCAGAATCAAAGAGGATTGAAAGGTATATTGGGGACTCGCGCCTCAAATCCGATCATTGGTAACAGCAGCTGCTCTCCTACATTCAGAGCGCGATTCTGAAGGCCGACGCTCTAACTGACAAGATGGTAGGAACAGGGATGTTGGGTAGGGTACCAGAGAAGAGAAAGGAGGCTGGGGAAATGAGCCGGTCTAACGCAAGAAGGTTTGATAAGAAGGCCAAGACGACCCAAAATTTTGTGGCTATGACTCAAGGAAAGAAAGAATAGCTGGGCCGCACCCGAAATGTGACAGGTGTAACCTCATCATCCCCCAGCAATGCCATGTCGGGTGTGTCTGAACTGTAGACGCCCGGGGCATCAAGCGAGAGACTGCAGAGTGGCGCCAAACCTGGTGGCACCCGTCAACGCGGTTAACCCCGCCAGGAATGCCAGGGTCTGTTATGAGTGTGGGAACTCGGGTCACTACCGAAACATGTGCCCAAGACTGAATCGGGCGCAGGGTCAACAAGCAAACAATCAACCACAAGTGATGGCCATAGCTAGTAATCCAGGCCAAGGGAATCAAGGAAGTGCTGCCAGAGGACGTGCGTTCGTTATCGGAGCAAATGACGCCCGTCAGGACCCGAATGTCATTACGGGTACGTACTTGCTCAATCACCACTTCGCATCTATACTGTTTGATACTGGAGCAGACAATAGTTTTATATCTTCTGAATTTGCTCGCATGCTTGCCTTGAACCCCAATAGACTAGAAACTAGCTTCTCCGTAGAAATTGCCAACGGTTAGAGTTGTACAGGCCGATGAGATTATTAGAAAGTGCTCCATGATATTAGAAAACCGTGCCTTGATATAGACTAATACCTTTTAAGCTGGGAAGTTTCGATGTGATTGTGGGGATGGATTGGTTGTCGAAACACGGAGCCGAGATTGTTTGTCGGGAGAAAGTAGTACGAATCCCCATACCAAACGGGGAGGTACTCAAGATTCAAGGAGAACGACCGGGGAGAACTCTAAAGCTTATTTCTTGCATGAAGACACGTCGATGCTTACGAAAGCAGTGTTACACATTTCTGGCCCATGTAGTGGAAAAGAAAGAAGAAGGCAACAAGTTGGTAGATATTCCTGTAGTACGAGATTATCCGGATGTATTCCCTGATGACTGGTCGGGTTTGCCTCCTCCACGACTGGTGGAATTTCATATAAGTTGGTTCCTGGAGCTACGCCGGTAGGAAAATCACCGTACCAGTTGGCACTATCCGAAATGCAAGAGTTATATAGCCAATTACAAGAACTACTGGAGAAGGGTTTTATTCGGCCGAGTCATTCACTGTGGGGAGCACCGGTCTTATTTGTCAAAATGAAAGACGGGTCGTTCCGCATGTGCATCGATTATCGCGAGTTGAACAATTGACTGTGACGAATCGATATCCTCTTCTCAGTATTGATGATTTATTTGATCAACTCCAAGATTGATCTTCGCTCTGGGTATCATCAACTAAGGGTTTCAAGGATGACATACCGAAAACAGCTTTCAGGACTCGTTATGGCACTATGAGTTCTTAGTCATGCCGTTCGGACTGACTAATGCACCAACTGTGTTCATGGATCTGATGAATCGAGTGTGCAAACCTTACTTGGATAAGTTCGTGGTCGTGTTCATAGACGATATACTTATCTATTCCCGGACGAAAGAGGATCACGAGGAACACCTTCGGGCCATACTAAGTTTATTACAAGGAGAGAAACTTTTCGCTAAACTCTTGAAGTGCGAGTTTTGGCTTCGAGAAGTGAAATTTTTGGGGCATGTGGTTAACAAAAATAGGATTCATGTAGATCCCGGCAAGATTAAAACGGTGAATAAATGGGATGCACCCCAGACACCTTCAGAGATACGGCAATTCTTAGGATTGGCCGGATATTATCGTCGCTTCATTGTGAATTTTTCAAAGATTGCTCAACCGTAACTTTGTTGACTCAAAAAGACAAGAAGTTTGATTGGGGACATGCACAAGAACAAGCATTCCAAACGTTGAAGGAGAAGTTGTGCAACGCACCGATATTGTCCCTCCTAGACGGGACTGATGATTTTGGTGTACTGCGATGCTTCACATCAAGGATTGGGTTGTGTGCTAATGCAAAGAGACAAGGTAATTGCCTACACATCGCGACAACTCAAGGTGCATGAAAACAACTACACAACTCATGATTGGAGTTGGGCGCTGTAGTATTTGCACTCAAGATATGGAGGCATTATCTATATGGAACCAAATGCATCATCTACACAGATCATAAGAGCCTTCATATTCTGGATCAGAAGGAACTTAACATGCGACAGCGACGCTGGGTAGAGTTACTTAGCGACTACGATTGTGAAATCCGGTATTATCCCGGGAAAGCTAACGTGGTGGCTGATGCTTTAAGCCGTAAAGAACGTGTGAAGCCACTACGTACTCGAACACTAGGTTTGACTATTCAAACTAATCTAAAGGCTCAGATTCAAATTGCATAAAGTGAGGCTTTGAAAGAAGAAAACCTTGCGGGAGAAGAATCCGAGGGTGGATAAACAAATGAGTTGCAAGGATGATGGCATACATTACTTCATGGATCGTGTATGGGTCCCCAGATGGGGTGGTGTACGTACACTAGTCTTGGATGAAGCACACAAGACTCGATACTCTGTTCATCCTGGTGCAGACAACATGTACCACGATTTGAAGGATCTGTACTGGTGCCCAGGTATGAAGAAAGACATTGCTATATATGTGAGCAAATGCTTGACATGTTAAAAGGTCAAAGGCTGAACACCAGAAACCATTAGGATTATTGCAACAACCTGAAATTCCCGAGTGGAAATGGGAGAACATAACTATGGATTTTATTACCAAACTCCCGAGAATGCTAAGCGGACACGACTCAATATGGTCGTGGTGGATCGAATGACAAAATCCGCACACTTCTTGCCTATCCGAGAAGACTATAAAATGGATAAGCTGGCAAGGTTATACATCAAAGAGGTCGTGACACGGCACGGGGTGCCGGTGTCAATCATATCCGACCGAGACATTTGATTTACTTCACGATTTTTGCAGACGTTACAAAGCGATGGGCACTCGATTAGACATGAGTACAGCCTATCACCCCCAGACAGATGGCCAAAGTGAACAAACAATACAGATGCTTGAGGACATGCTGAGGGCATGTGTCATTGATTTTAGTGGCAGTTGGGATACTCATCTACCGTTGATCGAGTTTTCCTACAATAACAGTTACCATACTAGTATTGGGTGTGCACCGTTTGAAGCGTTGTATGGCCGGAAATGTAGATCACCGGTATGTTGGGCCGAGATTGGTGAAAGTCAGTTAATAGGCCCCGAAATCGTTCAAGAAACAACCGATAAGATCTTCCAAATCAAAGACAGGCTTAAAGCTGCTAGAGATCGCCAAAGGAGCTATGCCGACAACTGTCGGAAGCCGCTAGAGTTTAACGTTGGGGATCGAGTGTTACTTAAGGTCTCTCATTGGAAAGGGATCGTTCGGCTTGGAAAGAAAGGGAAGTTAGCCCCAATATATGTTGGACCATTCTAGATTACAGCAAGAATCAGTCCGGTGGCGTACCGATTAAGGTTGCCATAAGAGCTTAACAGTTTACATGATACTTTCCATGTATCGAACCTCAAGAAGTGTTTAGCTGACGAATCACTTCACGTACCTATTGAGGATATCAAGATTGATGAAAGCCTTCATTTTTTGGAGGAACCCATTGAGGTCATGGACCGAAAGGTCAAGAGGTTGAGACACAGAAAGATACCTATTGTTCGTGTAAGATGGAATTCTAAACGAGGGCCAGAGTTTACATGGGACCGTGAAGATCAGATGAGGCTTAAATATCCACATCTATTCAAGGATGACACTCTTGGACCTAGCACCAGTTGAATTTCGGGACAAAATTCCCTCAACTGGGGGATACTGTGACATCCGTCACCAAAGGTCCGTCATTTAACGTGTTCGGTTAACTTTTGTTATCGGTCATTCCTTATCTCTGTGACCTATCTATGTGGATATCATATTTGCTTGCTTGGTTATCCTTATGCTTGTGCTATCGTTGCTTGCATTGTCATCATCTTACAACGTTTTCTAAGATTGCCCTCGTTATCATTAAACGCACCATTTTTATATAAACCTAATGTTACAAATAAAACCATTTTTAAATTATAAATATCATTAACTACATCTTTCATCATTAATAAAACAAGTCTAATTAATGCCGTTTCAAGCGAAATAAAATTTGGGAACCCAAGCGCAAAGTGCAGGGACTAAACACGAATTTTTGGAACTAGGGTGGGTATAAATACCCCTTAACCAGCCCTAGCCCCATTCTTACCATCATCTTCACCTTCTTCTTCTTCACCTTCTTCACCATTCTAGCACCAAAACCGCTCCTTCTCTTGCGTTTTCACCAGCAAATCTTGGTTATCATCGTGAATACTTACTTCTAGGAGGTAGATAACCTTGTTTGACCCGTTTCTTGCTCGGTTTCACTTCTGCGTTTTCTAGGGTTTCGGGTGCTCGGGTTCATCAAAAGCACATGAGGTCGTGGGGGCTTGTGTGTTGCGTTTCTGAGTGTGTTTCTCGTTTAGACATGTTAGAATATAGATTCTGGAAGTTCTTGGGGTGTAAAACGAGTGCACGAAGCAGCCGGAGACTGCTCTGCACTCGGCAGTCGTGATTCTACTGTTCTTCGCGACTGGGTCTATTCATGCGACTGAGCCGTGTGATTGGGTGAATCGCACGACTGAGTCATGCGTCTGGGTGTGTCGCGCGACTGAGCCGTGCGAGTGGGTGAATCGCACGACTGAGTCATGCGCCTGGGTGTGTGCGATTGAATGTGTGTGCGATTGAGTCCATATGAGTGAATGCGCGTGCGATTAAGTCAGTGCGGATGAGATTGTGTGCGATTGTGCGTGAGTCGCATGACTGAAAGGCCAGTCGCACGAATGAATGTTCAATCGTACGAATGAAGCTGATCCGTATGACTGAAGGTCCATTCGTGCGAACGGAGGGTTGAGCCGTGCGTCCGGTCCTGTTGTGTGACTGATGATGCGTGTATGTGTGAATTCCCTTTTTGAATGTCTTGTGATGATAAGGTAACATTAATAAAGTGTCATTGCTTGACCACAAAGATTAAAGTCAACGCTATCAACAGGCACATACTATTTCAATTCAAATAACCTAACCTTTTACAATTATCGACAACCCATTTGGGACTACAAATATTTAACAAGCACTATCTTTTATAATAATAGGATCCCCATACGGATGTCATTAGCAATGACGACTACTCTTAATACTTGGATCTATATAAGATCTGATATGTGTATGCTTGCTTGTGTGTGCTACCCACGACCGAATCGAAACAGCCCGAACTAATCGAATGTCATCTTATGCCTTATGCTCATATTAATGCTTGCCAGTAACTGTCAATAGGTTTGACCGTTCATAGCATTCCACCTTTGGGAATATTCATCATATGTGCCTATCATCTATTCCGTGAGTTTCGTAGCCCCTTTTTACTCTTATAAAACCTTTTAAATATTTTCAACTTGGGGGAAAGAATGCTCACCTACTTAACTTGATTTCAAGCATCTTCCCTAGTGGAAGTTGGCTGCTACTTTTATGAGTATCTTACCTTGTTTATCTTGTTGATTGATGCTATACAAACTTGACTCTATGCTATGTTACCACCTTGTATGTTACTTGGTAGTATTACATTACTATGCGCTACTACTTTGATACTATGTATTGATGATGCTACCTGTGATTGCTATTGTTGACGGGATGTATCGGCTGTGTGGTTCTTCTGTTTGGTTCTTCTGTGTGGTTCTTCCAAGCCGATCATCCGTTACAACCATTAATCCCAGTAATGGGACCTAAGGATTGGTTTGGTTGTAACTTATACGTATGCGCTTCGTGGATCTTGCTACGTCATGTGAAACTTATGGGATGCTTTCTTTACAGCCATCAATTCCTGTGTGGAACCGATGTATAGGTTTGGTTGTAGCTATCTATATCTTGTAAACCACTTTCACATAACTGTAGTTGCGGTAACTCTATTTAAACTTACAAGCTGTTGTCATCTTAAAATCATTTTATTACTTAAAACCTGCGAAGCTCACCAACAATTATGTTGACCGTTTTGAGCATGTCTTTTCAGGTGATCAAGGTAATTGAAGATTCTAGGAGTGCTGCCTTTTAGAGGGGACCCTAGGATGCATTTTTGTGACTTATCATCTTTTGTTAAACATTAATCTTGGTTGATCAAACTTGATCATTTGTACACTTGTTCCCGAGTTGTGGGAATTTACATTACAAGTTATCATTTATGCTTATGTGATCATTTCTATGTTATGCTTATGACTGTGTTATCGTGGTTACTGACTAGACGCGACACAAGTCTCCATTTGTGTTCGGGTGTCGTCATGACACGCTTTCATCATATTTATATTGCTTCTCTATCGCGTACCATGTGTTATGGCGATCCGTCTCGCTCGCATCCCCGTGTTCCGCTCTCAGCGGGGGTGTGACACAGAGGTTTATCCTTCTAGGTATGTCACACTTTCTCTTTTTATTCATATAGGTGGCAATTCAATCCCCTTTACTTATGTATGAGTTAACTCTACGCTTTGTCTCTAATTGGCGAACCTGGTAACTAAATTAATAGCTTATATTAAACAAGTTATATGGATCAAAACTCGATTAAAGTTAATTTTAATGCATAAAACCTCCTAAATCTTGTTACTCTAAAAATTAGATTATTGTTAACATGGTATAATTATTATATGAGATATGACACATCTTTCATCTCTAAAATAGTAGAATCTCTAAAAGAATATGTTTTCAGAAGCTGGTCAATCCAACCTGACAACAAAATTACTCATTTTAGTTAGTTACTCGATACATATGACCTGTCTATTTTGTCAGCTTTATACAATAGCTATGATTGTTATGATCTCCAAAATTAGATTTTGTTTAAATTTAGTTATCAATGTCATATATTGCACAAGAATTCTATAGTATTTGCGATGATTCTTTCTTATTCAATGGGATGCGCGAACATGGTCTTCTTTGGTTGTCAAGGTGATTTCATGTTATAAGGTTTTCACTATAAAATAAAAATTGTGTATCAAAATTGTAGACATAATATGAGAAATCTGTACATGTTTCAACAATTTTTGTTAAAATTATTCATGACCCTATTCATATTTATTAAGGTAACTTATACAATCAAAGTACTTAGAATACCACTCACTAACGTAAGTTCAAATGCTTTGTAAGCAGAATGGGTTAACAAGTTGTGTGATTTGAGTTTTCAACGGTTAGAAAATTTTCCTGTTAACTATAGTACATCATACTGTAAAAACACAACTATATTTTTGAACTAATCAAAACCATTATAATCTCAAAAACTATCATTGTGACGTTCTCATATGCCTTCAAAATCGAACCGCAGCGAAGATTATCTATGATCAACATGACCTTCTATGTTTAATAAAATAATGTGATTGGCTACCTATCTATGATCTAATCATCATTCTCAATCCTCAATCTACACCATGATCATTGAAAGTTCTTCACAACCGTTCATTACTACAAAGTACTTTTCATTCATGATGCTTGCGCCGCAACGCGTGCGCACACCCATTAGTTACTATCTTATGAGTATATAATTTGAACATCTTATATGCATGCTTTCAAATAACTCAATATGGTTGTTATTGCATTTGTCCTACCCTATCATTTTCTGTATCATATTGTCCCCAAGAAGGAAAAAAAGTAACTTTATGAGGTTTGGGTTTTTAAATTCGTGTTTAACGGGCAAAGAAGCATTTTTTTTGGAAATGAGGGATTACATCATATTCTATGCTTGATATGGTGTTCATTACCGAAATGCTTTCTATTATAGATTGATAGAATTCACAAAGAGAGTATGTCTCTGGTGATTTACAGTGTTTACAATTATGATACATCAACTGAAGAAGCACATTCAAGTAGAAAGGGTTCTGCTTTTCGATTAAAGTGAGTCGATTCCAATTACGATTTACTTTGTATCGTGTGGTTATTGTTTGCTTTCACCATATTTATTCCCTCCTTTATGACCTTCGTTAACCATCTGTCAATAATCAAGTAACCCCATATTCTAGTTTGAAAGAAATTAACATATGGTAGTTGCTTTCTTTATTCAGTGCATAATAGATAAGTTTGACCATAGTAATCTTAGAAATTAAAGATATATTGCCATAGTTGGTCTTATATAGAAGCCTTGAATTGGCTAAAAGTTAGAGCTTGATGTACATATTTGATTTTATTTTTACTTCAAAATATCAAGTGACTATATATCAGCAGCATGATGCTTTATGATTACATGTGTTACATATAATGATTCTGTACTTAACCTACTACATATCCCAGGTTTTAAACACAAGGAAACTTACCTTCTACAACAACTTTTTCTTCCTGTTCTTGCATGTACAAACTTTCCTCTGACACTAGAACTGGGACTTGCATAAGTAACTGTTACAAACAAGCATTACTTTATAGCATAGCATTGGTTGAAAACAGAGAACAAAACAAGCGTTACTTTATGGCATAACATTTGGTTGACAACAAAGAATAAATCTTTTGATGAGAGCTGTAACATGGAAAGGTTGCAAGCTGCAACCGAGTTGGTAAAAATTAGGAATGAACAAATAGATAAGCCATTAATATGAACCGGATAAAAATAAAATCTGCATGTTAGTTGCAATATTATTAACACATAAGATGGGAATAGGTATAAATGAATGGTTTCCCTTTTTGAAAATGATGAATTTGCATTGCATTGAAGCAATCTAGGCTCTAGGTTCGAAAATATCTCCGCACGCTCTATAAGAGTTCCATTAGTGCTTTTTAGGTATGTGTGTAGGCTAGACTGATTGAATATATGAAAGAATTTAGAGAATTAGGTTACGTAATGGAACCTATAGAACTTCTAAAAGAGTAAGCCTAATTGATCATGTTAATGCATGTCAGTTTGATCCAGTTATGCCAAATTTATTATTCAATCTCATGACATTACGTTCATATGAAATGATATGAGAGAATGTTAGACAAACACAAGCTACTCTTTTAGGTTACAGATGTTTCTACTGCCATTTTGTGCTCATGTTCTGTAAATAACTAACTACCAATACCTGCTACCTTAATGCCTAATGTTTGTTATGAATTACGTGCATCTAATGCCAAACTATGGCATTGCAAAGTGTAAAATCCTATATACTAAAATGACCAAGTTAAGGAATAGTACTTTACAATGGATGATGAAATTTCATTGGTATGATCTTTGTGTAATTTGATAGAACTATGTCAAGCCTTTCTGATTATCTATGAATCACCATTTTTGTAGTTTCTAAATAATAAATCTACTTGCAGGATTTAGGTTGCAGAATAAACGAATGGAAATGGAGAACAATATGCAGGAAAAAAGAGAAAGCTTTTATGGAGGTACGAGAAAAAGGATTAGATAATATTAATTATTAAGTCGTAAGAAAAGATTTTGAAGAGTTGAAATCTAAAAGACAGAATTGATAAGAAAAAAATGAGATTGTAGTAAATAGTCAAAACTTAGAAGGAAACCAATTTGAAGTGCAAAATCACATCAACGACCTTGCAGTTCTTGACAAGAGATAAAATATCAAAAGGCAAATTTTGTAAAGGAAAGAAATCATTGTATTAATGATCACATTATAGAAGGAAGTACCGTTTTCCTTCGTTGATAAGAATATTTAGCAATATCCTATTATTGTATTAGTTGCAGTGGTTTGGCAAAACTAAATTGCTATTATTTTATCCCAAAAATTCAATTAAATTTGTTTTTATTCTCATGGTCTTATGTTCATTTTGCACTACATGTTAAGTGGTAAACTCAAAGTTCTTTGGATGATTCAAACAATAGCTAACAAAACCATTGTTTGCTTTGTTATTTAGACAGATCATGCACCATACATGCTGGAGATGGCGCCAACATCATTGCTTGATCTTGGAACTAAATGTCTACAAGACTACAACCCATTGAACTGTTTGACTACTTTTGACCGACTTGTCTAAATGGTCTTGAGTTCTCAAATGGATACTGCTAGGATCATTTAAAGTCAACTTAAAGTTAACCAGATACACTTATAACTAATAGGTGGATTTTGGTTGAAAACCATCACGTGTAGTGTCGTGCCTGCTTTTATGGACGTTATTGATTACCACTGATTGCAAGTAAACTGCACAAATCTCACAAGAAGGTTTGCAAGTTGCAACATAAATTGTTTTGCAAGAATTCTTTTGATATAATTTTCTGATGATATACATTTGCTTTATTTGTCTTCTCTTGCAGGTGAGGAGTGTAATGAGGGTTACTGGGGATGTGAAGCTCATTATAATCGATTTTGTTTGACAACTTGATGGTTTATTTTCATTTCAAACACGTGCATTTTTATAGTTTATTTTGGTATTTATCTCCATAACTGATGCAAATTAGTGAAAATTTGCAACAAACTAAATATTTTTTTGATATCTTTAGCGTGGTCAGAAAGAAAATCAAATTTTATGTACATATTCGTTAGAAATTTGTGACGTCTACCTATTGTCGTATACATTGTTAAGAAAGGGTGTTATGATGTTTGGTGTTGCTGGTGTTGGGGGTAGCTACGGCTTGGCTGACGTCTCCTCGCCTCCGTGTGGTTGTCGGTTGGTTCCGGTTGTAGAGAGAGAAAGGGTGTTACGATGTTTGGTGTTGTTGGAGACGGGAACGGCGGTTGCCTCTCCGGCTTAAAGATGCATGTGAAGCTTTACACCATCGGTTATGCTTATGCGGTCGTGTGGCTCTCCTTAAAAGGAGTGCTCAAGCTATTGGTTGTTTGTAAATAGAGAAAACAAAAGGGTGAATGTGTTGCCGACGGTTCTGGTTATTGGTTGCCAAATATTCACCTGCCGGTTTGTTGCGACGGTGGTGGCACCCCACCGTTTTTGATTTTCGTCTACCAGTCGGTGATGCACATGTAGCCTATAAAGAGAAAGAATTTGGCGGTGCATCGCCGACCTTGTTGGTGTTTGACCGGCGGTTTTTCCGTCTGCGGTGGCGCGTGTCTCCGCGTTTTGATATATCTGGTTGCAATGTTTTTTCTTTGGTTTGGGATTACAGATGGTGGCGACTGTGATTTTAGATGGCTTTGACATAGTAGTTAGGCCCCCAACAAATGGTACTCTTGTCCTCGTCTTGGCCTCACTTGTCCTACTTGATGGTAGTGTTGTTATCTTAAGGCCGATGACGAATGATGATCACATGCACATCCGAGATCTTTGTGATTTGGTGATGATGATGATGGCGTTTTTTCCATCTAGACCTCATTTTCACTAACTTTTTCATTATGTTGAAAATTAATAGATAGTATACAAATGCTGCCTTTAGTGACATCAAACTTCCGTAGGCAATGATGATGAAATTATACATTTAGTGTTTATTTTTTTGGTGTGGTAAACAGTCGTTTGCAGCCACAAAAACTGTCATATCTGAGCCTTCAAAAACGTTAAAATAGATTTAACTCCGCCACGAAGCGTTGGGTGGAATACAACTAGTTATGTTTAAAAGGAAAGTGAAATGAAGAGTGAAAGAAGTGAAAGAGTTTATTACAAATTATTGTCCTTTATTAATACACGAAATTACATGGTATGTCTTTTAGTTTTAATTATTATATCTAATTTTTCTCTTTTTAGAATATCTGCACAACTATTGTATTTTACATTAACTTTCATTTTAATATACAGTTAACTCAGTTATGTCTCTTTCATATGATGTGCATTTTTGTTATTTTCTTTCCACATCTAATATATTAACAAATGAAAAAATTTAATAATGTTATATGAAAAATAAAATTTAAAGACACCAGGCAGCTGGGTAAGTCGGTGAGCCCGCATATTCTTATGCTCAACACCATTAAATCCGGCATCCCTGATACTCCAATACTAGTCGTCTTCACATCACCTACAACATCTCATACCCATTGAAGCTCTTTGAAGTCGAATGAAAAACGACGATATAATTCAAATCCCTAATTTACTTTTTGTAATTCGTTGCACTTTGAATTCCAGTTTATGTTGTTGTGCGATTAACGAGCAACTAACAATTAATTTTTTGGCTTTTGAATTATATAAGCAATTTAAAGAATCACAGGCAATCTTCAAGTTTGTATTCCTTATTGATTTTTCATTATTTATTGGTGTTAGTAGTTGATAAAGTATTTACAGGTATTTTTTGTGTTATTTATGGTATTTTTTTGGTGTTATTGTTGATTTCCACACCTTGTAGTTGCTTTGTGCTTCAACTTTTTACTTTAGTAAATATTATTAGAGGTTGTTATCGTGAATTTTGCGACTTTCGAATGAAAACATACAAGAGAGATTGATTTCTCCGACTTACATAACAATCAAATATTATTTATTATATTTTTCATTTAAAATTTTTATTTTAATTTTTTTAATATATTAGACGTGAAAATCAAATAACAAAAATACCCTTTTGTGACCTTATAAGTGAGTTAACTGTATATTTGTATAAGTATTAATATAAAGAACAAAATATGTGTAAATGTTTTAATTAAAGAAAAATGTATGTTGATGATATAGATAGGTTGGACTCACCTAGTTTAGTTTAGTTTCTTTCATTTTGGATGTAATAGGACAAATGTTAGATAACCTTGACTTATGTAAGTAATAGTTTAGTTTTGCTCTGACCCAGCGAATCTACTAGCGAATCTACAGATTCGCTAGTAGTCAGCTGAAGAAAGTCGCCCGGCGAAACTGTTGCTCACCGGGTGAACTTACCAGTTGGTCAGGGTAGATTCGCTGTAGCGAATCTACCAGCGAATTTGCGTCTGGTTATATATATGCATTTGATGTATCTTTGGCAGCAAGTTTTGCCATACCTAATTGAGAAATACTTTTGCATTACTGTGTCATAGCTCGTTTTAGGCTGGAATTGTGTTTGTTTTGTTATCTTTGAGCCTTGTTTATTGATATTGATTGAGTTTGGATCATATGGCTACATATTGAAACTCTTTTCTTCATTTTTGCACTGTTTGATTCTGTATTCTTGAGATATTATTGTGATTATCATCTCAATAGCACGTAAATCGATCACCAATGGACCAACAATATGGTATCAGAGCCTTTGTGCTCTTGATTTGTTGAGTTTTTGGGGTTTTGAGGTGTTTTTGAAGAAAAGTCACTGTTTCATTCGATTTGCATCATCAAAGGGTGTTTTACTCATAGAAATTCGTAGAAAAACCATTGCTCAAGTAGTAAGGAGACATCCCAATCGTCCAATCACTAATTCATAGCGATTTGGATGAGTTTAGAGTGATTTTCAGACCGAAAAGTGCTGTTTGTTCATCAGGCGAATTTAGTGCTCTTCCAGCGAATTTGTGATTCCCCGAGCGAATATATTTTTTTTGCGAATCTGCTGTCATTGAACGAAAGTTCACCTTTGTTACCTTATTCTCAAGCGAAGATACCGTCGAATTTACCACTAGAACGAAAGTTCTACTAGTTCTGCGAACTTGTTCAGCGAACTAGAGCAGCAATAGCACTGATTCGAGCGAATCTGCTGTTGGTTTGCCTAGCGAATTTACCGGCGACCTTGCCAGCGAATTTACATCTTTTCAGCGAATCTAATTTCTGATTCCATCATGTCTACTTCAATTGTGAATCTGACTGATATGGAGTGCGTTCAACCAAACAGGCCACCGAGGCTTGTCAACGGAGAGAATTTTGAGGATTGGAAACGGTGCTTGAAAGCTTTCTTCTTCTACACTGATCATGGTCAGTGGGAATCTATCACTAACGGACCTCACCTACCAACAACAACTGTCGGATCTATCACTTCACCAAATCAGGATCCTAGCACTTATACTGAGATTGACATCAAGCTGCTCGATCGCGACAAGAAAGCTCTTGGAGCGTTGATTCTGTGCCTACATCAGGATATTTATAACAGGTTTGCTGAGCACACTACCGCTAAGGCATTGTATGATGCCTTATGTGAATTTTATGACGGGAACGAAGATCTGAAGAAAGACAAGAAAGCTCAGGCTCAGAAGGAGTTTAACTCATTCGTGGGATATAAGCATGAGACACTTACTGATATAACAAACCGTTTTCTGTCAGTTTCAAGCAACCTGAAGAAGTATGATGAACAGCTTGGAAATCATGAGCAAGTGAGTAAATTGTTAGACTCTCTTCCTGCTCAGTGGAGTCTGCAAATCAAATTACTCAAACAAGAAAGAAATTTTGCTGATTACAAGTTGATGGATGTAATCAACAAGTTAAAGTCATTTGATCTTGATGTGAAGAGAAGAGAGTATAATCAAACCATGATGTCTCCCAATGTCCCTCCTCAAAACGCTGCATTGATTTCATCCGCTGCAAACTCTAACTATTATGGTGCAACTTGTGGGAGTTCATCTGGTAATGGTGGCTTTGCCAACTCTGGGTATGGTAAAATTGTTAACTCAGGAAGTGGTTGTAAGGATGCTGGGTCAAGTTCAAATGCCTTAGTTTCTACTCAAATTGCACACGATACTATGGCACTGTTTGGATTATTTGTGCAAAGTTATGAGGCTTTGGTGGCTGGAGAATTGAAAGGTCGTGGTATGACAGTAGAAGATATGTATCAGGTTGATCCTGATGACCTTGAAGAAACCGACATTCAGTGGCAAATGGCCATGCTTACTCTTCGTGCCAGGAGGTTCATGGAAAGAACTGGCAGAAAGAATTTTGGAAACCAGAGTCAGAACAATGCTCTGGGATATGACAAGTCTAAGCTCAGATGTTTCAATTGCAAGCAGCTCGGTCACTTCAAAAGAGAGTGTCCTTCTCCCATTGTCACTGAACCTGTTAATCCTGGAAACTCAAGAACCATTCCAGTCATGGAAAAGGTTGAAGAAGCTAAGCCCAAGAAAGAAACTGCTCTGTTGACCAACTTTGATTGGAGTGCAGAAATTGAAGAATCAAAGGAGGAAATCAACCATGCACTGATTGCTGAGATAGTGGAGGAACATGCTCTTGATGATGGGGACATTTACAGTTTTAATCCTTTCAAGGAGTTCTATGGTGAAGCTGATAATGAAGTTGATAACAATGGTGAATCTATTGGGTCTGAAGCCATTCAAACGGTTAAGGAATGTGTAGGTGTGTATCAAGCTGTTGTTCAAGAAGAGATTGTTCAAACTGATCTGGTATGTGAAGCTGTTAAGGAAGAGGTTAAGTTGGCTGGTGAAAACGAGGAGTTGAAAATGAAATCAAGGATTGAAGAAGCCAAGAGAGAAGCTGTGGAGGAGTACAAGAGGAACACTCCTTATTGTCAATGTGATCGTGCTCTCGCAGCAGAAAAACTGGTAATGGGTCTTCCTTATGAAATTGTTGAAGACATGTGTTCCTCTGCATGCAAAATTCGTTTGATTGGCATATATAAAGCTAATAGGTTGCTTATAATGAATGAAAATGAATTAAAGAAAACCAATAAAGAGCTTAAACAAAATGAGTCAAAGTATTTTGTTAAATTAAGAGAAGCCTTGAAAGAAAATGAACATTTAAAAAGGACACTTTTGGAAAAGAACTGTGAGGTTAACTATTTAACTGAACAAGTCACACTTGCTGAATTTGAAGTCAGAAAACTTAAAAATAAAATAGAACAGTGGTCTCTTTCGAGCATGAAAAGGGAGGAACTATGCAAAAAACAAAGGGGGGCAAGGATAAAGACCGGTTTGGGTAATGAAAATAATGCATTGGTATATCCTCCACCTAGTACTTTCTGTTATTCTCCTATGCCCACTCCTCATCCATCAAATGAGTTGATACAAGAGATTATACAGAATGATACTAACAGCTCTGTTGCAGGTTTAGAAGGAGATAATTCTAAGGAGTTGCGAGAAGGATATGATTATGGTGGAAGTGTTGGTCTCGGGAGCTCTAGTATTAATGATTTTAATTCCAAGAAGTCATTTGTAGACATTAGTTTAAGTAATCATTTTGTGTCTGGTGGAACTATTTTGGATTCAAACTCTGGGAAATGTAATAGTAACTTAGGATGTTCTGTTTCAAACACTCGTGATGATTTAAATGTTTTAAATTCTGCAGTTAATGTTAATGTGTGTATAAATGATGCAGCTCAACTTTCAGGTCATGTCTCTGAAAGTGAAACAAAAACTAATTGCTTTAACAAATTCTTCTCTCATCCAATCCCATCTTTTACACCAATAAGGATTTCTAAACCAAAAGGTAAAGAAACGTCTTCTTCCTCTGAAGATAACGAAGATAAAAGTGAACAAAAACCAGTTAAAGAGAATGTTATGTCAGAGAAGTCAAACGAGTCATATGACTCGAACAGTGATTCAGATTCTAGATTGTCAGAATGTGATGAAGTAATATCTATTGATAGAGTTCCTTCATCAAATTGTTCCAAAACAAGGCTGAGATCCCATTGTTTTAGATGTGGAAAGGATGATCATTTAATTAAGCAATGTCCTATATCAGGTGGTCTTAACAAACAGAATAAATCTTTTGGAACTAGATTGACAGCTTTTGTACATGGTTTCTTTTGCAGAAAATCTGTTCCTCCAAGACCTAAGTACACTAAGACTTGGGTCCCAATTTCAAAAGTCTAACCAATTTTTATGACAGGAACATTCAGAGGCCGCTGTAAATAGTTATTGGCATGTAGATAGTGGATGTTCCCGCCATATGACTGGGTTGAAGGACCTGCTGACAAATTTTAGAATAATTGATGGTGGATATGTTGCTTTTGCTGGAGACAAGAAGGGTGGTAAGATGATTGGCCAAGGAGATGTCTCAAATGGTTTCCTGACTTTGGAGAAAGTAAACTATGTTCCAGAATTGGCATTCAATCTTCTCAGTGTATCACAGATCTGTGATAAAGATATTCCCGTGATGTTCCTCGCCAATGAATGTCTGTTCTTGAAACCGGAGTTCTCTATCCCTGAAGAGATGGTGATCATGAGAGCTCCAAGGAGAAATGATACCTACTTGTTAAATATGGGATCGAAAGAATCATCTTCCACCGTGACCTGTCTTTTATCAAAAGCTTCTTCTCATGAATCTTTTCAGTGGCATAAAAGATTAGGGCATATCAATTTTAAATTGATAAACAAGTTAGTTAAGAACAATTTGGTCAGGGGACTACCACTGAAAGACTATTCTGTGGTAGAAAAATGCATGGCTTGTGCAAAAGGAAAACAACATAAAAAGCCACATAAACTTAAATTTCAAAACTCGATTGAGCATCCCCTCGAATTGTTACATATTGACTTGTTTGGCCCTATCAGTGTTAAATCAATTGCTAAGAAATCTTATTGTCTTGTTGTGACAGATGATTTTTCCAGGTACTCTTGGGTGAGATTTCTGTCTAACAAAAGTGAGACCGCTGAGGAATTGATGAAGCTGATCCCACTGATTGAGGTTCTTGGAAAGAGAAAGATTCAAGCCATCAGAAGCGACAATGGCACAGAGTTCAGAAATCACATATTCAATTCATTCTGTGAACAAAAGGGTATTCTCAGACAGTTCAGTGCTGCCAGAACACCTCAACAAAATGGTGTTGCTGAACGTAAGAACAGAACTCTAATTGAAGCAGCTAGAACGATGTTGATCGAGTCAAAGCTTCCGATTATCTTTTGGGCTGAGGCAGTTAATTGTGCAGCTTATGTACTTAACCGGGTATTGATTGTCAAGAGCAAAATGAAGACATCATACCAGTTGTTCCGAGGAATTAAGCCTCTTATTGATTTTCTGCGTCCTTTCGGTTGCTCTTGTACTCTGTTAAATACCCAAGACCAGAAAACAAAGTTTGGTGCGGTCTCTGATGAATGTTTCTTTGTTGGGTACTCAGAAACACAAAAGGCGTATCGTGTGTATAATAAACGATCGCGGATTGTGCAAGAGTCCTACTATGTCGACTGGCAAGAATCAAACTCAACAAGCATTGGAAATGAGCCTGCATGGTTTTATGATTCTACCACTGTCTTCAAGTCATTCAATTTGCCAATTCTCGATGATGATGACGTTATTCCTCACTCGTCTGTGAATCTGACTCCACCACAACCGCAACTGTCTGCAACCACCTCATTACCTCCCACTTCATTTGATATCCCACCTTCACCACCTTCACCACCACTTCCATCATCTGATTCATTATCTCAACCATCTTCATCTAATCCTACAAGCTCATCTACCATACCATCCACCGCTTCATCCATTCAACACCCTCATATCGATCCAATTCCCACAAATCCATCCACTTCCACATCAACATCACAACTTAACCCTTCATTGCTTAACACTAATTTTAAAACCTTAAAAGATCACCCTCATGACTACATCATTGGATCTATCACAGACGGGGTGAGGACTCGAAGTCAAAGTGGATTGATAAATGAGTGCCTTTATACAGCTTTTCTATCTCAGATCGTTCCAAAGAATTACAAGCAAGCACTTGAAGACCCAAGCTGGGTGGACTCTATGCAATCCGAGTTACAACAGTTTAGGAAGTTAAAAGTCTGGGAGTTAGTTGATCTTCCTCCAAACAAATGTCCCATTGGTACCAAGTGGGTTTTCCGAAACAAGCCAGATGATCGTGGTATTGTTATTAGAAATAAAGCAAGATTGGTTGTTCAAGGATTTGCTCAGGAGGAGGGGATAGACTACACTGAAGTGTTTGCTCCAGTTGCTCGTATCGAAGCCATCAGAATCTTTCTTGCACATGCAGCTCACAAGAACTTTAAAGTTTTTCAGATGGATGTGAAGTGTGCATTTCTGTATGGAAACATTGATGAGGAGATATATGTGTGTCAGCCACCAGGTTTTGAGGATCCAGATTTCCCAGATAAAGTGTACAAGCTAGACAAATCTTTGTATGGGTTACATCAAGCTCCCCGAATCTGGTATGAGACCTTGACGCAGTATCTCCTCAGCAAGGGTTTCTCTCGTGGGACTATAGATATGACACTCTTTAAGAAGGAGGTTGATGGTGAGATGCTGATTGTTCAAGTGTATGTCGACGACATTATCTTTGGATCAACAAATGAAAAGCTGTGTAAAGATTTTGAAGAAGTGATGAAGGATCGCTTTGAAATGAGCATGATGGGGGAGATGTGCTTCTTCTTAGGATTGCAGGTGGAACAGAAACCGGAAGGCATTCTTATTCATCAAGAGAAGTACATCAAAGAAATCATTACAAAGTTTGGCATGGATGATTCAAAGCCAGAACTTACTCCCTTTACTGCTCAAACATGCTTGTCTCCTGATGATAATGGGAAGTCCGTGGATGCTCATCGATATCGCTCGATGATTGGATCTCTCATGTATCTGACTGCAAGCCGTCCAGATATCACATTTGCCGTGTGCTACTGTGCTCGTTATCAAGCCAATCCCAAAGAATCACATGAGCTAGCGGTTAAACGCATTTTTCGTTATCTCAAGGGTTCCTCTCGTTTGGGTCTTTGGTATCCAAAAGGTGGGAACTTTGATTTACATGCTTTTTCTGATAGTGATCATGGTGGTTGCCGGATTAACAGAAAGTCAGTCACCGGTGGATGTCAATATCTGGGTGACTGTCTTGTTTCGTGGCAAAGCAAAAAGCAAACAACAGTGTCCTTATCCACAGGAGAAGCTGAATATATTGCTGCATCAAGCTGCTGTTGCCAAGTGCTCTGGATTCAACACCAGATGATGGATTATGGCATCAACTTCCTTCACACTCCAATCTTCTGTGACAATGAAGCCGCTGTTGGAATTGCCAATAATCCAATTCATCACACTCGAACCAAGCACATCGAAACAAGAATTCATGCCATTCGTGACGCTCAGGAAAAGGGGTTCATTGATATTATTCCTATTGAAACTAGGAAGTAGAAAGCAGATCTTTTCACTAAAACATTTGATAAACCACGTTTTTATGAACTGATCTCCATGCTAGGATTAATATCCTTCTGAAACCTTTTTCTGAGTAAAATAAAATAATAATTAAAAATAAAAAAAAAACTGTTTGAGATGTATATATACATATTTTTCTTATGGTCTTGATCGTTTGTCTGCTTAGAGAATCCTTGTGTCCCATATATAATTTTTTAATTTTCCTTTCCTTTCGATATTAAGAAATTTTCTATTAAGTACGTTTTTGAATAAAAAATTTTGGGGGAGATTTATGCCAATGATAAGTTTTAACTTTTATTCTCTCAGGAATTCAAGAAAATGAAGAAAGAGGGGAACATCTTGCGCTGGGATATGCATGATAGACTCATCCCAAAAACGAAGTAAACAAGTGATCATGCAGCCAAATTAAAGATCATAACTCAGTAATAAGGATTATCCTCATGATACTTTGGTCTGCACAAAGATATAAGTCTTTTCTAAAACTTGGTTGAGAGTTGCTGATTGTCATCTTGCTCATGTACTGTGTTTACTATTAGGATCAGATTATTAATGCAAAGCTTATGGTGTTTCTCACCGGGATGGTGACTCGGTGATAATGCCCTCTAAGTCAAACATTAAATAATCCTAAATAGCCTATTACTGTACATACTTTCATTACATTTAGGATTAGATTATTGATGCGAAGCTTATGGTGTTTCCCACCGGGATGGTGACTTGGTGATAACGCCCTCTAAGTCAAACATTAAATGATCTCAAATAGCCCATTACTATATATACTTTCATTCTTTACATAAGGAAAGATGTGTGTTTATCTCCTCTGCTATGCGAAAGCATTGACCTGGAGTGATGATCTTCTCTGCTATGCGAAAGCATTGACCTGAAGCTCTCATCAACACGCCTAGACGATCTTCTTTGCTATGCGAAAGCATTGACCTGAAGCTCTCGTCAATCAGTCAAAGGTTGAGTTTGCATCTCATGAGTATATATCTTGCATTTATGTGTGTTTGCATCTGTATATTATAGTGTCTCATATGTGTATGTGTCAGTCATTGTGTTTGCATTAAGTAGATTCAGTATAGTGAGCAGGCAAAAATCAATGATTATGCTCGATAAACCTTGATGTCGAGACTAATTCTTTACCAAATATCAGTGGGGACCAAGTTGCTGAGTTACTAAGACAATTCAGAACATGATAAACAGTTGCAGATCACAAGTTGAAAAGAACAGGGAATGGGTTTAAGCGGACAAACATATCAGCAATCTCGCTAAGTCATGTCCCTCTGAAAAACTTCGAGAAAAAGATGATATTATATCCTTAAACCGTTTAACTTTAATTTTATTCTAATCTCTTTTAATTTTTATTTTTTTATTTTTTTTATTTATTTTTATTTTTATGCAAAGTCTTATTTTATCGTGGGGCAATAAGGTATTCAAAAGGCAAAATTTTTTATGATATTTTGTTTTATTTCATTTTATTTTATTTTATTTTATTTATTTTAATTTTTTTAATTTTTTTTAATTTTATCTTATTTTAAAATTTTTTTGAATCGGGCGAAATTAAGATTCGCTTTAGCGAACCTATAGTTTCGCCAGTAAGCTCGACCAGCTGCATGTCAAACCAACATGTTGAGTTTACCGGGCGAATCTATAGATTCGTTACAGCGAATCTATGTCTTATAAAAGTTACAGTGAAGGCGAAATTCTTCACAGTAACCCTAAAAACAAAATATCAGTTCATCGAGCGAAATTTCAGAGTCCTCTTTTAGTTTTGATTTCCGTTGGATCTGTACGTTATATAAGCTTTAGGTAGGTGTCGCGAACATCGATAAAGCATTTAATCGGTGTATTTCACTTCGCATTGTGGGATCTGGCATGTTCGACTGGGTTAGGGTTCGTGAAACTCGTCCAGCGAACTTGCTGATCTTCAGGCGAATCTGAACGAAAGTTCACTTGAACTCAAGCGAATTTGTAAATTCACCCAACAACTTCGCCTGTTCACTTGAACCGAGCGAAACTATAAATTCACCACAGCGAACTTAATGTTTTCCAACAAAATTAAGCTAAAAGTCACTTGAATTTCAGCGAATCTATATAATCGCCTCTGTAAATTAACTAAGATCGAGCGAATTTGAACGAAAGTTCATATGATGTGAGCGAATCTATAGATTCACCTTAGCGAATTTATAGATTCACCTTAGCGAATTTATAGATTCAATTGAGCGAATTTAATTTAATTCTTTTGTTTTTGCTTTCACATATTCTCACACACTTATTATGTTGTATACTTAGACTTTTCTAATTTGTTTTTCAGCAACCATGGCTAATTTAAAGTTCGATGAGAAGAACAACACCGTAGCTATATTGGATGAAGACAATCCCAAAGCTGCAGGGTTCAGAGACTGCATAAAGTGGCTGAAGCAATCTCCGATTTTTCATGCTATCACTCACTCACCATCCATTTATATTTGCACATCCAAGATTTCTGGAGATCAGCTAAGTTGGATGTTAAAGCTAATCCACACTGTATTCGAGCGAGGATAGAAGGAAATGATATCGCCGTTACTGAAGAAATCATAGCAAGAGTGCTTCGTCTGGAAGGAGATCAGGGAGACGAGGTTGAGCTTTCTGAAGATCAAGTCTTGGAGGGATTCAGAAGCATGGGGTATGAGGGACCATCTTTTGGGTCAAAGAAAGAGATAAAGAAATCCATGCTGTCAAAAGAATGGAGATACATTGCTCATATCTTCATCATGTGCTTAGATGATCGGAAAGGAGGATCAGACGGTCTTAACCTTAGATGGGCCAAAGCGATGTTGATATCTTGCAGAGGCCAAAAGGCAAATATAGCAAGACTGATCTTTGAATGCATATGTGACAACATAATGGCACTAAAGAAAGAGAAATGGCTTTTGTATCCAAGATTTGTTCAGATGTTAATTGATGATTTGATTCCAAACATCCCCAAGCACGGAGAAATCAAAAGACTAACCCCGATGAGCTCTAGAATATTTGCAGACTGTTCCTCTGCAAGACATGATTTCAGTGGGAAAATCACCCACTTATGGGAAAATATGTATTCTGCTGAGAGATGGGAATACATAAAGAAGGTGATAGAAGCAGAGAAAAAGAGATCTGCAGAGAACAGGGAGAAACAAGAAGAAATAATTAAAAAGAGAAAAAGATATGCCAAAGAGAAAGAGTATGACTTTGAGGATGAAATTGATCAGGCAATGCATGAAATGCGAGTTGAGAAGGAGAGAAGAACTAAGAAGAGGCCCGAAGAAAGTAGTCACACTGAAGCATCAGAGAGGAGAACGAAACACAAACATCAGGCCTTCACAGAAAATCCTCCAAGAAAAGATGCAAGATCTGAGCTTGACCAAGATGTGATTAGAAATGTCAGTGCTTCTGTGGCAAATGAGCTGAGTATGATGAAAACCAAATTGATAAATCAAGAGTTGAGGGAGAAATCAAAGGATGATTTGATTGAAGGATTGACAAAGATGGTGCTTGATCAACAAGAACTGATCAAGACACTGTTCAAGGAAGTGAACTCTCTAAAAGAAACGGCTGGCCTGCCAGATGTTAGATCTGAACAAGAACTACATGACCTCACCGATACCTCAAAATACACATTTCTGAAGGTGGGGAGATTCTCTGTGGCAGGAGAGGGCCCAAGCTCAGCAGCTGGTACTAGTAACGCTGCAGGATCGAGTGGAGAGAAAGACAAAAATGATGAACCTGTTGATGCTGAAGGAGAACAGGGTGAGGATGATGATGTGGAGGTTGTGAATGAAGGTTTTGATGATTTGGGACTTGATATTGAGAAAGACCTAACAGGTGAGGAGGTAGTAGGGGAGAAACAACGAGTTGAGAAAGAAAAACAAGCGGAGATGAAGCTGGTAGATGAAGAGGAGGAAATTGAGGAGCAGTTGGTAGATTACAGCTCGGAACCGGAGTTCTATGAGGTGGATGAACGTCCAGTGACCTATGTGACTGATACTGGGTCAGCTGAAACCGGAGCGGTGGAGTTAGATCAATCTGAGTGGTTTGTTAGAGAGAAGGAGGCTGAAGAAATAACTCCACTGTTCCAGAACATAAAAAACCCCACCAGAAAAGAGAGCGATAAGAAGATTTTCAGCTGAAATACAACTCTGAGCTGAAATTGTTTATGATCAAGAGAAGGGGAGGGGGAATATCTTACGTTCATAAAAGAAAAGCCTTTAAAACCCTCCCAAGATGGGATTTGAGAAGGTTGGCTGAGATTCCTTTGATTGGAGCAGAACAGAGTGAACGAGCCAAGCAGTTGGAGATGAAATTAAAAGGGGTTTAACTGATAACTTCCAAGCTTTTGGTTTCATGAAAATGGAGAGAAAGAGGTCGAAAAAGGATGTTGACTGGGTGACCGGAAAAGGAAAGATTGTACTCAAACTAAAACCGGCTAAGACTGTGGAACGTATTAGAATACCTGATCCTCTTCCCCCGAGACTGCAAGCATTTGAAAAATGGTTCTATGATAACAACACTGGGGAAGCAGTGATTAGAGTAAAAGGGGGAGCTGAGATCAGATTGTTTGATCCGATGGAGGTATTTTCTTTCTGTGATGAAGACTTAGTGATTCTGTGTGAGAATCACATAAAAGTTGGTGCTGGAGCTGATACGTTGAAAGAAGCAAGCCTCTTCATGAGAGTAGCCAACAAGGCTAGGGGACTAAGAGCTGAAGTCCGGGAGCTGGCTAGAAAAATAGTTCAAGCGGACGAAACAAGAATGGACGTGGATGATCTGACGAGGCAGATGGACAGCTCGATTAAAAAGAGATTCGGTGGTGAGACAAGTGGATCTGGAGCTTATACTGAGGATCAAAGCATGCAAGATCAAGAGAAGGTTGTAGTTGAGGACTCACCAGTTCAGACATAAGTGAGGCTGGGTTTGCTAAGAACTTTATTGTTGATATTGAGTCTGATGAGGCAGAATCTGAAGATGTTACAAATCCATTGGCCGGGATTGAGTTAAGGGAAGGAGCTTTCTTGGAGAACTTTGAAGCCGAAGTTGATTTGGATGGAGCTGATTAAGAAGACCCCTCTAGGCGAGGTCCAACCTAGGGGGAGTATTGATGATATAGATAGGTTGGACTCACCTAGTTTAGTTTAGTTTCTTTCATTTTGGATGTAATAGGACAAATGTTAGATAACCTTGACTTATGTAAGTAATAGTTTAGTTTTGCTCTGACCCAGCGAATCTACTAGCGAATCTACAGATTCGCTAGTAGTCAGCTGAAGAAAGTCGCCCGGCGAAACTGTTGCTCGCCGGGTGAACTTACCAGTTGGTCAGGGTAGATTCGCTGTAGCGAATCTACCAGCGAATTTGCGTCTGGTTATATATATGCATTTGATGTATCTTTGGCAGCAAGTTTTGCCATACCTAATTGAGAAATACTTTTGCTTTACTGTGTCATAGCTCGTTTTAGGCTGGAATTGTGTTTGTTTTGTTATCTTTGAGCCTTGTTTATTGATATTGATTGAGTTTGGATCATATGGGTACATTTGAAACTCTTTTCTTCATTTTTGCACTGTTTGATTCTGTATTCTTGAGATATTATTGTGATTATCATCTCAATAGCACGTAAATCGATCACCAATGGACCAACATATGTAATTATTGGGTGTTTTGGGCGTATCCCTAGGCCCGGGTACTAGACCTAGTTTTTAAGTGCGTTCTTCTCCGGCTACCTCCTGTCATTCGCTCCTCCTGTATCACCTCCGGGCATCTTGACCTGTCTCAGGTGCTTCAGGTGGTTGCTGGATGCCGTTGGGTATGCTCTTGTAAGGCCCGGTTCCCGAGACACTCACAGTTGGTCATTCATAGCAGTAATTACATAAAACATTACATATTATAAATTAATGCAGCGGAATAATTTAACAAAAGCCATTCATTTCATTATAAACACTGTTGTTAAGCAATACATTATAGTTCATAAGTCACAAAAAGGTGAGTTGAATGAATTACAAAACAACAGTATCGTCAAAACATGAATGGATGTCAGTCTTGCCCTGCCGAGTAGCCATCCCAGTGTGCCATCCTCAGCATCTCTTACCTGCCAACTGGAAAATACATAAAAGTCAGCGTTGCTGAGTGAGTTCTAGTTTTATAATTAAAATACTTTACCTTTTCAAATCATACTATACTTTCATACATGCCCACACATTATACGTACATGTAGATAATATCATTATTATTTTTCATTACGTTCGTTAGCTTTCGTTCGTTCATCATAACTCATTATCATTCATTTATCATCTAGATCCCGTCAGGCTTTACCCTCTTCATGGCACACAGCCACGATTACGGAGGTCGAATGATGAGGATCCCGTTTTGTACTTTATTATGATATTTTGTTCGTGAGCATACATCCTACATTCATACAGATAATAATTATTATTATTATCCTCATCATTCATTCATTTCATACTCCTTCCATTACTCTTCCGGTCTGTACATTCATTCTTACGAGTCTGTTGCGACAACAAGGCCGCTCACCTCCATATCGATCTCTCACGATCGTATGTTAGCCAAGTCTGTTGCAACACATGGTTGCTCACCTCAGTGGCAATCTCACGATTGCCTGCTAACCGAGTCTGTTGCAACACAAAGTTGCTCACCTCATTGTCAATCTCAAGGATTGACCCTGTGTGCATCCTTCGGGGTAGCTAACCCGCATCACAGTTGAGCTAACACCTGCCAGGGGTGTGCACCTCCTTTCATTTGCTTGCAAGCCTTTACTTATTCATTTACGTTCCATTTTCTTCATCATTAATATTTTACTTATTAATGATTATATTCTTCGTTAAATTTTAAACATTCTTCATCATGCCATTTCATACTTAACAATATTAAAATAATAACAATAATATTGTTAATAATAATAAACTACTGATAATAATATCAGTAATAATAACAAGGGTCAATCATTAATCATCATTGCATGCATAAAACATCATCATTAAATAGCCCTTGGTCAACCTCGGTCAAACCCTAAAACCCAGATTCCCAGAAAAATCCTGTAAAAATTTCTAAGTATAGAAATTCTGGGCGCATGAACACTATGCAGGCGCATGAGCCCTGCTTAGGCGCATGAGCACTGTTGGGACATATTACCTTATACTTGGAAAATAATTCCAGGCGTAAGAGCACTATTTAGGCTCATCACCCTACACTTAGTTTTTCTAAGTCAGAATTCAGGCGTATGAGTACTATTCAAGCATATCACCATACTTAGTTTCTAAGTCATAATTTCGGGCGTATGAGTACTATTCAGGCATGTTACCTTGTAAGTTTTCTAAGGCATAAAATTCAGGCGTATTAGTACTGTTCAGGCTTATTACTCTGTGCTTAGTTTTCTAAGTTCTAAATTTCAGGCACATGAGTACTATTGGGGAGCATAAGCCCCAACACTTGACTGTTCAGGCTTATGAGCCTTGTGTAGGCGTATAAGCAACCTGTTCACATATTTTTAAGTTGTTTCCAGTCCCAAACATTATAACACTTAGTTCCAAACATTCACATACTATTCTAAGCATGAGCTTAACATAATCATAACAATACATTTGCCCAAAACATACCCCACCCACATACGCGTGCACATAAACATACGGGTAATATACCCAATCTCATAAAAACATACATACATGTATTTTCCAGCCCCAAAATCGTATAAAACATGTAAAAAGGGGTTCTAGAAACTCACCTTAGCTGCTTTGAAGCTTTATACTCTAAATCTTGGACTTCTCAAAGGATCTGAACACCTATATGTGTCTAAACACACAATTCGACCACATATACACATAAGAACACATACAATTCAGCTACTTAGCCAAAAATCTATAAAACCGAACCCAAAAACTCATAAATTGCTTACCAATTTCGATTTCAGTTGTTTTCTCTCTCTAGAATCCGAAATCTCTTCTCTTCTACTCTTCTTTCTTTTCTTTTGTCGAAAAGCAGCTGGGATTGGGTGTTATGGGCGGCCATACCACCTTTAGTACAAAATAATTATAAATTTTGTACTCTTGACACTTTTGCCCCTTCCACTTTTAGTTGACTTTCTTTTCTCCCTTTTTCTTCTCTTTTATACTTTTATTTCTTTAAAAAGAATACGGGTGTTACAGCTCTGCGTTTTGTGACCTGACAAACCGATGTGACCAATCCCGCCATGCTCCAGCCAGTTGTTAGATGGCAGCGCACGGTGGAGAAATAGTTTATGAATGATAGAATTAGTGGTTGGTGGAGAAATAGTTTATGAATGATAGAATTAGGGGTTGGTGGAGAATTCTGGTGGAGAGGTGGTGGTTCTAGACGGTGTCCGATGGAGGTTCATGGTGGTCTCGCAGCGACCACTGCTGCTCTTTTTAAACCGGAACCATTTCTCCACGTTACAACGCAGTGGTAAGCTATTTTATCTCCTAAATCTTTGCATAAAGATGTTAAAATGTCCAGAATGTCGTTGCATATGTAGTGTTCAAAGATCGGAGAATTAGGGCTCATGTGGAGAGCTTTGTCTTATTTTTCATGTGTTGCAATTTTATACGTCTTTTCTAGAAATAATTCTTTAAAAGGAGCTGAGGAAGCAGTTTTTATAAGAGAACACGCCATTAAAGGTATAAATTTAGTGAAAATCCAACCGAACGAGTTCTAGGTGATAAAATCTACGCGTGCTACGCAACTGTTATCCAACTAAATTCACATCATATTGACCTTATTCTGATTTTTTGACAAGTGTGATTCGACAAGGTTACTTCTAAATTTTAGGGTTTAGGGTTTAGGGTTTAGGGTTTAGGGTTTAGGGTTTAGGGTTTAGGGTTTAGGGTTTAGGGTTTAGGGTTTAGGGTTTAGGGTTTAGGGTTTAGGGTTTAGGGTTTAGGGTTTTTTTTTTTTTTTTTTTGGATAAAGGGCATTGCCCGGAAAATATATAGCCACAATAAACCGACAAAAATACAAATTAGAGAAGGGCATTCCCTCCTGGAGTCCTCGGGTGGAGCCCAAAACAAACCTTTGGGTATCCACTATTAATTTTGACTCCCAAAAATTATAGTTACATTTTCTAACTATAAATCTAGTTTTCCTATTACAATACAATTTTCCTCATACATCCATAAACAAACAGCCCAAACAAGCCCTATGACCCAGTACAAGGAATAAGCCCAACATCCAAAATTCCACCTTTTATCCATATAATACCTAAGCCCATGAGGAGAATTGTTAACTGGTTTGGGCTTTGGCCTACACCCTGCAAGGCTTCTGGTTCCACTCGCCCAACTAGAGACTTTATGGTTTTGCTGGCCCAGCCCACTATTGTAAAGGCTACTTGTGTGGGCTTTTGAGTATTGGAAAACCTTTATCTTTGCATCGGTCTTGGCTCACGCTTGTTTGTAATCCTTATGCAGCTCTTGCTCGCCGATCCCCTGGGTGTTTCCGTCCCCTTCACAGCTCCCTTTATCTTGGGCTCCACATTTATGGCATTGGAGGTCCCCGTATGATGCAACCAGCTCACCTCAATCGTGCCATAAGTGCACAGGATTTTAAGATGAGCCCATGACTTCATAGACCTCTCATGCTCGGATACTCTGTTGCTGGGAGCTTCGACTTTAAGTTGACCACTAGTGGCGTCAGCATACAAACTGATAACCTGCAAAAACATATAAACTCTACTTTGGATTAGGTTAGCTGCTAGAGAGCCTACCTCACACAAACTACACACAATCCTCACAATATTAACAGGGTGGCACTCAAAAATGGTTACACTCCCACCCTCCCAATTATACCCGCCCCCCTCTCTAAGATCATTTTTAAGCTGCCATATACAAAAAGAAAGATCAAGGATTTTCATGTGCTTGTTTAACTCTCTATAGTTCCTCTGCCCAGCCCTATCAGGCCGGTTGCTCTCTTTCTTCCCCCTATCATACACCACTCCTACACGAATCTTAACTTTAGTCTGTAATAACATTATGCACGCTTTTGTTTTGATCCCCATTCCAGCTATTTTCCTCTATTCTCCATGTTCTTGCAGCCACCATTAGTTGCTGCGATGGTTTCAACTTGAGGCCCATAATCCGCAATCTAATGTTCTCAATGATTATTGAGACAAGCTCTATCGCCGGTCTGTGTTTCTGTTGGTACATCCTCCAGTTCCTTTCCTGCCATATGTAATACACCGATGCACCCAGCACAAGTCTATTAATAATGCTCCAGATAGAGTTATTAACAGGAGCATCTAGGAGCAATCGGATGATCAGCTGCCAGTCGAATGGGGAACTTCGCAGGTTGGTCATAGTAAGCATTTTGCCCCATACTACTTGGGAGTATGAGCACTCAAAGAAGAGGTGGTTATGACTGTCCTGGCTAGTTCTACACAGGCCACATTTTGTATCTAGCTCAGGGCTCCATATTTTCATGCGATCAAGGGTGGGGAGTCTTTCCTGCATGGCCAACCATAACATGAAAGCGTGCCTCGGAATATTCTGGTTAAACCATACAAGTTTCGTCCAAGACAGACCTTGGAGGTTCTCCCTAATATCTTTCCATACCACGCCCATAGAGTGCATTCCCTCCGTACCATCATTCGATCTCCAAACGACTTGATCCTTCTTACCCGTAACAAGGAGGGGGGGGACTGCTGTGATTTCTGGGAATCTGGATGTCCGGTCATCAGGCCATCTCCAAGTACCATCCACAATAATATCAGCAACTGTCATTTGGGGGTTGAGCTCCCCCTCATTCATATTTCGGGCAGTTAACATGGAGCTTAGGGGACCTCTTTGATGCCACGTGTCAAACCAAGCAGAAGTATCAGATCCATCCCCAAGTTTATGGATGATATGCTTCCGGATAAGCTCCCTATGATCCAGAATTTTCCTCCAGCTCCACGATGCAGCATGATTACTTCTAACACTCCAGAAGTTATTGCCCATCAACTTGTACTTAGTAACCCATTTCACCCATAAAGATTTTTTCTTAACCAGGATGCTCCAAGCATGCTTAGAAAGGAGGGCTGCATTCCATAGTTTAAGAGGTTTGAAACCCAATCCCCCTTGTTCCATCGGTTTGCAAACTTCCTTCCACTTGACCTTTGCCTTACCATGCTTTAGATCTCCCTGACACCAGAGGAAGCCCTTCATAATTCTCTCAATATCCTTTAGGACCGAAGCTGGGATCATAAAAACCGAGGCCCAATAAACAATGATGGGGTATAGAGCAGAGGAGATAAGTTGTAACCGACCAGCGAACGATAACGACTTGTTTTTCCAGTCTTGAGCCTTCCTTCTGATCTTGTCAACGAGAGGGGAACAGTCTTTCGTGTACAGCCTAGTGGACATAAGGGGGACTCCCAAATACTTAACCGGGAGCTCCCCTATCCTAAACTGAACGCTCTCCTCAATACACCTTTTTATGGACCCCAAAACGTTTCCAAAGTAAACAGTACTCTTGGGAATGCTTGGGGTTAAGCCCGAGACTTGCTTGAACTTTTCCAGAGCTTTCATCAGGGTGGCAACCGATTCCATGTCCCCATGACAAAATAAGAACAGGTCATCCGTAAAGCATAGATGAGTGAGCCCAATTTCTCCGCATTTCCAGTGGAACCTAAAGTTGTCAGAAGTCCCCACCTCTTTTCTAATCATCAAGGTAAGAACCTCCATTACCATAGTGAACAAGTAAGGGGACATAGGGTCGCCTTGTCTCAAACCTCTTTTACCTTGGAAGAATCCTTTATGTTCTCCATTAATCGAAACGGTGAACGCAGTAGTTGTGACACACGCCATGATCCAGTTGATAACTTTGGTGGGGAACCCAAAGTTTATGAGACAGCACCTTAGGAAGTTCCAGTTTACAGTATCATACGCTTTTTGGATATCAACCTTGAAGGCACACCTTGGCTGACCTCTCTTTCTATGATAACTCCTCATTAGCTCTTGTGTCAGAAGAATGTTGTCCGAGATCAGACGACCAGGAATGAAGGCACTTTGATTTTCATCAATTATGTCCTGCAGGGCATCTTTTATTCTGTCGGTGATAATTTTGCTGATACATTTGTACAAGACATTGCAGCACGAGATAGGTCTGAAATCCGAGACCTTTCGGGGAGTATCCATCTTGGGGACGAGAGCAATAACCGTGGCATTAATCTCCTTAAGAATCTGTCCGTTCAGGAAGAACTGTTTTACCGCACTACAAACTTCCGGCCCTGTAATTGCCCATGTGGATTTGAAAAATTTAGCTGAGAACCCATCTGGGCCTGGGGCTTTGTTATCATCAATGTCAAACATGGCTGATTTAATTTCTTCATCCGTAACCTCTCTCCCCATATTAGTGGCATTATTATGGGAGATTCTCTTTGTAAACAAGGAGGATGGGTTATCGATAGGCTGGACATTCATCGTTGTTCCTAGCACCTCCCCAAAATGCTTTACAAACTGATCCGCCACCTTGGGACCTTGGAAAATATTACCCTCACCATCTTCAATGAAGTGGATTCGGCCTCTATTCTTTTTACTCTTGACCGTGTTGTGGAAATATTTCGTATTATGGTCCCCCGCCTGCAACCACTCCACTTTAGCCTTCTGTTTTAGAAACAGTTCTTCATCTTTAACTGCTTCCGAAAAGGCCAGCAGGTAGTGGCTTTCTTCAGTTCTAAGGTCCTCATTAGTGGGGTCTAGAACCATGGCTTCTTGAATCAAACTTAGCTCCTCCCGCAGCTTACTGACTTTTTCATGAATGTTACCCTGCTTGAACAGCAGCTTTCTCAGGGGCTTTTTAAGGTTCTTAAGTTTAGTCACAATAGAAAACATGGGGTGACCCGCAACTTTTTCCTTCCATGCATGGGTAATCAATGGAGTGTATTCAGGTTTTGCACAAAGAAAGTTGTAGAACTTGAAGGGCCGAGGTTTAGGGCGGCTAACTTCAGGGATAGAGAGGAGAATAGGGCAGTGATCTGACCGGAGAAAAGGCAGGAAGAGGGCATTTGCTTGCGGGAACTTCGACACAAAATGAACGTTAGACATAACACGATCAAGTTTTTTAAGAAGCCCCATTGGGTTCCCCGGGCTTTGATTCCAAGTGAATTGCAACCCAGCACTGCAAATATCTTCGAGACCACATTCATTTAGACAATCATTAGCCTCCCCCATACTCCTGGTGATCAACGATGAACCTGCCGATCTTTCCCTGGGATTGATGATAACATTAAAGTCCCCTAATAGAACCCACGGGTCATTGTTTACAAGTTGTTTATGGGTTCGGATGGCATTCCAGAATTCTCTCCTAGGCACCATCCGGTGGTGAGCATAAACAAACGAGCAATAGAACCCTTCATTCCCGATTATGGGGTCCACAAAACAATGCACTACTTGCGGATGGCTTTCCACTATCATCAGATTAACCCTGTTTGGATTCCATCCAATCACCACTCTCGTACGCCCACTGCACTGGTTGCTATTAGAGGCCCAGTGAAACTGACGAAAAATCCTGTTACAAATATTATTCACTCTATCCGGCGATATTTGAGTTTCAAGAAACCCACAAACATCTAGATGCTCTTTCTCCATATGGTAAACAGCTTGGTTTTGATTCGTAATGTTGCTTAGCCCCCTAATATTCCATGCAGAGATTTTGATACCCATTTAAGACTGTTTAGTGGGCTGGTTTGCTGGCATCTCTGGATTGCCTTCATTCCTTGTTTCCATCTGCTGTTGGATGAATTGGGCTGCCCCTGATTCATCCATTTCCACATCTTCGACACAATAATCTAGATCAATATTAAAAGTTTTACATTGGTGCCAAAAGAATTCCCATTCATCTTGTTCCCAATTCGCTTGGTCATTAGCTTTTACCGACCTAAACTTCTTCAACCGTTCAGTGATCGCTTTCTTTTGTCCGTCCGTAATACCAAAATCCTGGAAGTCTTCCTCATTAATATTTTCATCAGCCCTCATCTGACCCCGCTTTTTAAGTTTACTCCTTGGCTTGGCTTTAGTTGTTGCAGGCTCCTTTAAAGGGGGATGCTGGACACTAACCTCCTGAGGGGTGTGTGGCACTTGATCATGCATGTCAACATCCTCACTTTCATCCAATAACAAATCAAACCGATTTTTGTCTACAGGAATCTCTTGGGTAGGATCCCCTGATTTACCATCCTTCTTCCCCCGGGCAGTCGGCTTCTCCTTTGTTTCTTTGTTCTCCGTACTCTTACTTATGCCTTGCTGTTCTGCTGTGTCATTTCTTTTGTTTGTTTGCTTTGCACTATGGTGAAATTTACCCCCCTGCTCACTACTCTGCTGCTGCTGTGGCTGTTTAGCTTTGAAGCTCTCATGAAGTTCTTTCATTTTCTTCTGCACTGCTGGGTCACTGCTAGTGCCAGGTGCTACCACCGTGGGATTATTTTTGCTGCTACTGCCCACACCATTGCCATTCTTTCTCCCCTGGTAGAGGACCTCTTGTTTACCTTCTTGCTGTTGTTTAGTGTTTCTATTGTTTCTGTTAACTTTTATAAATCCTTCTTCATCCATCTGATTAGTTTCATCAGTAGCTCCCTTGTTTTGTTTGTTTACCGATTTGCTCACATCATCCTCTAATTCTTCCTCTGTTTTGTCCCTGACTGAGCACCTTTTGTATGAATGTCCAAACACCTTACAGTGGTTACAGACTGAAGGCTTCCATTGATACGTAACTTGTAAAGTTGCCACATGGGGCGGTTGGTTATTGATCGACGGGAACTCCGCTTCTACCTCCGAAGGTAAGTTAAGAGCAGCCTTAGCTTCCACTAGCACCCTGACAAAGCCAATTTTACCTTTTTTGCTAAGACATCTCGCTTGTGTGACACGATCCATCAACCGCGGTTCCCCAATCCCACTCATAAATTTGCTGATCCCCTTTCCCGTCCAAAGCTCAAGTGGGACATCATGAACAGTCACCCATAACGGAATCGAGTTTGGTTCTATCTTCTGCAAACATATCCCCGGTTCCCACTTATTGAGGAAGATTGGGATGTTATTTATCATCCATGGGCCTTTCTCCAAAACTTCATTAAGCCCTTGCTCACTCTTAAATTTGAAGTAATAATACCCAGCTGTGCTTTTCGATACTTCATCCAAATCGTAGCTGTTCCACATTCGTTTAACATTGTAATTAACCACATTGAAATCCATAGATGTCCCCAAGAAGTACCCATATAACAGCAGTGAATGGGATCGGGCTGCAACTTTAAGGTCATCATGTGTAATTAGAACACGGTTCTTACCCTCCGGGGTGATAGTGGGGGGGAAGAATTCCAGCTTGATCTCCTCTACTTCATTGTTTTTCCGAATCTGATCAGCATACGAGGTTCTACCCCCGGGGGCCTTGTGCCAGACATTTTGTAGCACCTTTTCACCCTGCAATGGGCGGGAGACATGGGCGGGGTCTTCATTGGCAGCAACAGGTGTTGACAGGGGCGAGTTATACTCGCTGGTGGCAGCACCCTGTCCATCTCCACTCTTTCCATTAATGGGGTTATAGGCCATACCTGGCAGGTGGTTCTTGCTAGAAGTAGCAGCCTGAATCTTAGCAAACTGTATGAGATGGGGGTCAACTAGCGGGGAATTGGACTTTGCATAAGTCCAGTCACCCATTGTGTGAACCCCTCCTCTCTCAAATTCATCTTCTTCCAAGGCCATATTCTCAATCGGAGAGTAAAGCTCCGCTGGGATAGAATTCATTGAGCAAATCGAATGATCCGAGTTAGACTTAGGAGCAACAATACCTGGTGAAGGGGTGTCAAAATCCCCCTTCATAAGCAACGGGGACTTGCCATCTAGGAATGGTTGAGGGGTTTCATCCAGCCCCTTTCCCAGCGCCGCTGCCTTCATCCGACTTGTTTCCCCCTGCCAATTGGGAGTCGACGTTGGTGTAGTATGAGCCATCCAACCTACCACTTGGGTAGCCGAGAGTTGATCTTCTGTAACAAGGTCATTAATGGAGATAGTGCCCAAGGGAATCCTCAGTTTGTCTTGTTTCGAAATCTTTTGCACTCCCCTGCTGTTTTGGTTTTGTCCAACATAGGACGACCGATGGTGGTGCATTTCTCTACCCGCACCCTGCTTCACACTTCCTGCGGACCTGGTGATGATCCGGCTCTGTTTTATGGCTTCCTCATGATGAGGGAGCAGATTGTCAGGGGGTCGATTGTGGGGGGAGGCCCCCAAATCGGAAGGATCCATGAGAGAATGAGGAGACAAGTAGAATTGTAGGAGGGGACCAGAGGTGTAAGGAAATAAACCTAGGAACACATCAGGTGGGAGCCGAGAGAGAAAAAAGTTAGAGAGAGAAAGAAGAGAGAGAAAAAAATTGCACAAATGAAAATCCTTAGGGTTTAGGGTTTAGGGTTTAGGGTTTAGGGTTTAGGGTTTAGGGTTTTTTTTTTGGGTAAAGGGGACGGTACCCCGGCAAACTTTATTAATAAATGAAATAAAAGAATACACGAACAAGCAAAGGCCTAGCCTTGGACAAGCCCCAAGACTAAGGAAAACCTAAGCTCATGTAAGAGAAATAAGTCCATATCAAAACCAGTTAATCCAAAATAAGCCCAACTAAAAGCAGTGGGCCAATCACAAAAAACTAAATCAACTAAGTAAAACAAAGAGCCCAAGTAATAGTTCCAAACACATAATGTTTGGTCATAGAAGGTCCCAAATCTGTCCATCTTTAAAAGCTCCTTTTGAAGGCCCAAAACTTCCATAACTCTTTTAATCTTCATGCAATCTTTATAATCTTCCAAGCCCAAATCCAAAACATTCCAAGCAGTATTAAGGCCTTGCACAGCACCAAGATCTTTTAAAATAAAGCCCATATCTTGCAAATCAGCACCATTAATTCTCCCAGCATCTTCTATACCATTAAAGAACACCTCTTGTTTTTCCAAACCAAGCAGCAACAGGCTCATGTACAGCAGCAACAGCAATAGGTCTTCATGAGTATTCTGAAATAGCAAGAGCAGCCGGCAGCCTTTCAGGGATAGCAGCATCAGTAACATAGACATGAGCAGCCTTTGCCATTGATCATCACCACCTTTTTCATGAATACCTGAAATAGCCCAACCCAAATACCAAAGTATCCCATAAACCTTACCCATATTATATATAGCTCACAGGAAATTAGGATTAGTATAAACCACACCCAACCCATCCCCCATAATGTACCCAAATCTCACTAAGTGTATCACACACCCAGCCCAAAGCCACCCACCCCTCATATTAGTGTTTTTTGTGTAAAATTTGAAAAGGAAACTCATGAGGTCAATAAATATCTCTCTCAATTTCCTACTAGGATTGTCCTCCCCCTTAATGCTCTTACTCCTCCACCTCTTCTTTAAACACCAAAATTTCCCAAAATCAGCCTTACAGCAAATCACCTCATCCATTGCAGAATTCATTGCTATCATATCCCTCATATTCATCAAACTTGCAGTTCCAAATCACAGCTGCCTCACAAGTAAAAATAGATCTTTGCATTTTCATTCCCATAAGTTTGGTTCTCACAACATCCATAATAATTACTACAAGGTCTTCAACAGATCTGTTTTTATTTGGAAACTTCTAAAGTTCCTTTCTTGCCATACATAGTACACCGTTGCTCCCAAGACCAGTCTGCTAACAATACTCCAAATTGACTTATTATGTTTCATTCTTGAAACAAACTCAATAATCCCAGGCCACACATCAGGGCAATTAAACAGCTTGGCTTTTGGTTTTAACATGTGCCATACTCTCCTTGAATACTCACAACCAAAGAACAAATGTTCATGAGAATCTGGTTCCTTGTTACAAAGAGAACAAGTCAGGTTCTTATTCCCAGTAATTTCCCATCTTCCCACAATATCTTGGGTTTTTAGTCTGCCATTAATAGCAAGCCATAATATGAAAGCATGCCTTGGAATACAATTTGAGAACCAAACCATTCTGCACCATGGAACAATTGGGTTCTGGTCACACAAATCATAAAAAACTCCCTTTGAATTAAAAGGGACATCCTTTCCCTTGTACTTAGACCTCCATAACACTTTATCTTCACAGTTCACAGACAGGGCAGGGACAGGATAAGCAAATAAACCAGGAAAGCTCTGTCTCCATTCTGCAGGCCAATTCCATTGCCCCTCACTGATGACATCCACAACCTTAACTTCTCTAGGTAAACCAGCTTGGTATAATTCTCTGTTTGTGATAAAATCTCCCAAGGGGCTAAGTTCATGTCACATGTCATATAAGACAAAAGTATTGTGCCCATTACCCAGCTTGGTTACAATAAAATCCCTAAGTTCTTCCCTGCTCTGTAGAATTTTCCTCCAACTCCAACTCAATGATCCTTCTTTGATAGGAATGTCCCAAAAACTTCTTCCTTTCAATTTATACATATGTATCCACCTGACCCATAAAGAATCTTTTTACACACAATATTCCAAACATGTTTAGAGATTAAGCCTTGTTCCAAGTATCCAAGTCTCTAATTCCAGCCCTCCTTGCCATTTTGGAAAACAAACTTCACTCCATTTAACCTTTGCTTTCCCCCTTTGGAGATCACCTTGGTTCCATAAAAAGCCTCTAAGTAACTTATTAATCTCCTTAGTAACTGACACAGGCAAAATAAAAACTGATGACCAATAAACTTGCAAAGAACTGAGGACTGATGAGATTAATTGCAGCCTTCCAGCAAATGACAGAGATTTGTTCTTCCAATCCATGATCTTTTTCTTAACCTTATCAATTAATATTAAGCAGTCCTTATGATACAATCTGGTAGATATCAAAGGGACTCCCAAATATTTGATTGGTAACTTGCCTTCTTGAAAAGGCAAGATAGCCTTAATATGATTCTTAGTTTCCTCATCCACATTACCAAAGAAAATCATGCTCTTTCCCAGGTTAGGATAGAGACCAGATATAGTACCAAACTCCTGCAAAGCATCACTCAGAACCTCAACTGAAGCCTCATCTCCATGACAGAACATAATAAGGTCATCCGCAAAACAAAGATGAGTAACTTTAATCTCCCTGCACAGCCAATGGTATTTAAATTCCTCACTGGACTCAACTTTTTGCTGGACCATTAAGGTAAAAACCTCCATGACTAAGGTGAACAAGTATGGAGATAGAGGATCACCCTGCCTTAGCCCTCTTTTACCTTGAAAATACCCAGTCATTTCACCATTAATGGACAGACAGAAAGAAGAGGTTGAAATGCATTCCATGATCCATTGAACCATACAAGGGTGAAATCCAAAATAGACTAAGCAGGATCTTAAAAAAGACCATTCCTCTGAGTCATAGGCCTTTTTTATATCAACTTTAAAAGCCACTCTTGCTTCTCCCCTGCTTCTATGATACCCTCTCATCAACTCCTGGGTAAGCATGATATTGTCACTTATCTGTCTTTTGGGAATAAAGGCACTTTGATTTTTGTCCACCAATTTATCCAAACAACTCTTCAATCGGTTAACAATTACCTTGCTAATCACTTTATAGAGTACATACAACAAGAAATGGGCCTAAAGTCAGCCACTGTTATAGCATTTAGCCCTTTGGGGACTAAAGCAATAACAGTGGAATTAAGTTCCTTTAACAGCCTACCATTTTCAAAGAATTCCTGAACAGCCTTACACACCTCTTCACCAATAATTTCCCAAGAAGCTTTAAAAAATTTTGAAGAATAGCCATCAGGGCCTGGAGCCTTGTTATCATCTATATCAAATAAAGCTGCTTTAATCTCTTCCTTGGTCACTTTTTTTATCATATTCTTTGATTCCTGAACTGATAACTTCCTTTTGAATAATTCATTAGGCCTGCTAATAGCTTTGACTGGGTTAGAGCTTCCCAAAATACTGTTGAAGTACTCCACAAATTTATCATTCATATCACTTCCATACCATAAATTTCTATCCAGATCAGTAATAGAGTCAATCCTTCTTCTATTAACATTACTATTCACAACTTTATGGAAATATTTAGAATCCTTGTCCCCCTCACTAAGCCATTCTACCTTAGCTTTCTGTTTTAGGAAAAGCTCCTCATCACCAGAGCTGCATTATAATTCTTTAAACAACTTAATTCTGCACTTCTCAGCTCAGCATTATGGGGATCTAGGACCAATTTCCTTTGAATTTCCTCCAATTCACCTTTCCTCCTAACCACATTCTCAAAGAGGTTACCTTGACTAAAATTCAACTTCCTCAATGGGGTTTTTAGTTGTTTCAACTTTGTCACAATAGAAAACATTGTGTATCCATGAATCTGAGCATCCCATCCCTTTTCACAATATCCATAAAGCCCCTTTTATTCACAAGATAATTAGCAAATTTAAATGACTGGTGTCTCACCCTCTTAATCTCAGGGATATAAAGGATAGCAGGGGAATGATCAGACAACAAAAACGGATGAAAAACTGTTTTAGCACTGTTAAACATGCTCATGAACTGCAAATTTCCCATAACTCTGTCCAGTTTTTTTAATATTCCACCAGTTTTCCCCGGGGCTTGATTCCAAGTGAATTTTAAGCCAGACATGTTAAGATCATCTATCTCAAGCTCAGCAATACAATCCTTGAACTCTCCCATTGCAGCTGATATACTGGAGGGGCCTGATGATCGCTCAGCAGGATCAAAATAACATTAAAGTCCCCCATTACAAACCCAAGGTCTATCATGAACAGTGTCTTTATGTTTCAATAAATCACTCCATAAATACCTCCTTCCAATCATTTTAATATGCCCATAAACAAAGGAACAAAAAACTTCTTTGGCCATTAACAGGGACTACAAGGCATAATATAGCTTGGATAGATTGGCTTAGGATCATAACTTGAACAGAATTGGGATCCCATCCAATTATGATCCTTGTATAACCCAAACAACTTGCTGCATTAGAGGACCAGTCCTATTTACCAAACACTTTGCTACATACTTTATCCAAATTCTTCTTCTGCACATGGGATTCAACAATCCCACAAATACTAATCCCATGCACACTAATAAACTCTTTAAATTGCTTTTGATTAGAGGTTTTATTTAAACCTCTAATATTCCAAGCTGCTACTTTAAACATCATTAAACAGTTATAGGGGGACCTGCACCTGAATCATCCTGTGCAGCATCATTCATTATTTCAGCTCCTTGACTCATAAAGTTAGTTGTGCCTTCATGATCAGACTCAACCTCCTCAATTGCTATGTGATTGATGTCACACTGCCAATAAAAAAACCTTCTTTGCTTCTCAGTCCATCCATCAAGAACACCAACAGGAGGCAGCTCCTTCTGTCAATGTATTCCCAAACCTCATCCCTTTGATCAGAAAATAATCCTGTCTCCTCATCAAAATCCTCATAAATGTCAGCAACTCATTTCTTCAACCAATCCACTCTTTCTTAAAACCTCAAATTTATTAAACACAACCTTAGCATTAGAGCCACCCCTAGGAGTATTAGTCTTGATATTATACTTTGAAATATCTACACCTGCATACTTCTTAGGAACATACTTCATATTACCCTTCAATCCATTCTTATGTCCCCTGGTATTATTCCCACTTGAACTACTCTGCCCATTTAGAGCTCTTTTGCTTACCCCAGTACTCTTAGCACTCTTATAATCATTCTTTTGGTTAGGCATACCATCCTTCCTTGGTCCATTGTACCCTTGAAGCCGATTAAATACACTTGTTCTACCCTTTTCCCTTCCATTACCATACTGAACATCTACATTATACCCCTTTACTTCTCTAATAATTCTGTTCTTTTTACCCACCACTTGAAACCCCTCATTATCATTCTCAGCAGCATCAACATTTTCCTTGTTAGTATCATGTCTAACAGGCTGAGTATTTAAACCCTCCATATTTCCTCCTTTAGCATTACACTCATTACTATTATGTCTAAAAACACAGCAGTGGGAACACCTAGGGGGCTTCCATTGGTATTCAACTTTCAGGATAATACTCTTCCCAACAGATTTTCCATTACTGGGATACTGAACCTTTACTGAATCAGGGATCTCAAAATCAGCATTAACTTCCACTAAAAACCTTGCAAACCCAGCACGACCACTGTTACTCACACATCTTTCAGTAGTCATCTTATCTAACATAATTGGGTTACCTATACAACTTATAATTGGGCTAAGACAATCCTCATTCCAAAATTCCAATGGTAGATCAATAACAGAAGCCCAAACAGGAATCTTTTAGGCTCAAGCCTTTGAAGTTTTAAATTCATCTCCCATCTCTTCACACACAGAGGCACATTATTCACCAACCAAGTACCATACTCAAGAACCTTAGTTAATCCCTCTTCAGAGTCAAATTTAAAGAAGAAAAAACCTGAATTATTAGAGGACACATCAACCAGACCATGACTTTTCCACATTCTCCTCAAATGATAGTTGACCATTCCAAAGGGCAGCTTAGATCCTATAGTATACCCATACAAGGTCAATGCCTGGGCAGCTACACTAGCAGCAATTTGTTCCTTTTCAACTTAACCACCCTTTCACCAGATGGTAAAAATCACAGGGGGCACATACTTTAAAGTCACTTTCTCACTCCCATTCAAGCCCCCCTTAACAGCCCCATATAGGATCTTGCTCCTGTTTGGACTTGACAGGATCTCAGCCTCTCTCGTTGATCAATTAGATATGTTTGCAGCGGATTTAGCACATTGATTAGCAATTAAAGCAAGAACATAAAAGATATTTCAAATTAGAGCATAAACATAGAGAGAGAGTTTCTGCAAAACAATAAATGTTCTATTGGTCGCACGTTTCGGCAATTAAAACAGTATGGTTACCCATCCTTTTATAGGCGGCAAAAGGATGGGCATGATGTCCTTTTTCTGACATCACTGAATATTCAAATTACAACTGACAAAACATAAAACTACTGAAGATGTCAACAACTGACATCTTCTTACAAAAGTTCCTAAGTGCTGACAAAAGTAAACTACTGAAATCCTACAACGACTGAAGAACAAACTCTTCAGTCGTTTATAACTACTGATACTATAACAACTGAAGAACATGCTCTTCAGTTGTTGTACAACTACTGAAAGTAAATAACTACTGAAAAGAAAAAACCACCACAACAACTGAAGAAGACTTCTTCAGTTGTTGTGACAAACTCTGAGTCTTCAGTACTTGGTCTTCAGACTTGGCTTCAGATGATATAACAACTGATGACTTCAGTAGATATCATCAGTTGTTGTCTTCAGTCTTTGTCTTCAGACTTTGTCATAACAGCAGAAGGCTGGAGCTAAGATGCTCTCGAGTTTGACATTCAAGCAAGAGAACACAATAGCTGATGATAGTCTTCAGATGTTCTCGAGTCTGACATTCAAGCAAGAGAACATTGTAACTGATAGGAGTCTTCATCAGTTGTTGCAGTGGCATGTGGGACTTAGAGGTTTTCCTGATCTTGGCTCATTGGTTCTTTTGGTCCAACAAACTCCCCCTGAACCAATGCAGCCAAAACCTCTAATTATTGGATGTCCCACTTATTGGTGGCATAAAGATTGGTCTATTTCCTTCTAGATCAGATTAGAAGTTGACCCAGATAAGCACTGGCCAGAGAGGTAGTCTCAAGTGTTTGTTTGGCTAAGTATGGATGGGAGCTCTGTCTTGGGGATTTGGACACAGAGCTGTTGCCCCATCCATGAGATCTACCTCCCACGTACAAGCCGGTAGGATTCTCTACAGTAAGCCTGAAGAAAGATCATTTGTTCTTCTTTGGACAAGTCTTCAGGCTCACCTTCGAACAACCCCTCCCGACCGTACAGCTCTGAGATGAACTGACCTGTCTTCCATTTTTGAGCTCAAGTGTTGTGATTTGCCTATATGCAAACTCATCAGGGTGTTTACCCTCTAACAACAAAGTGAGCTCATTCCTATGAAAATTCTCAAGCTTCTTATAGACCAGACCCTTCCTAACCACCCTATTATCTAGCATTGAAAAGGGTGATTGGCCGGCTCTATAAGCTTTCTCGAATTCATCTACTATTTCCCAGGGTGTTATTACAATAGCCACAGAGATCTCTTCATCTACGATTCTCTTTAGTTGGCTTTTGTATCTCACAGGCATGTCCTTCTTGACTATCCTGTGAGCCACCCTTAGGTCAGGCCAAGTTCTCACCCTCTCCCTTTCATATTGAAAGGTTTGTTTGAGGGTGAATAATCTCATAGCTTCTCTCTTCATGTTCATTATAGAGGTCGAAGCAACATAGCATTTGTCAATGCTTTTCAGCATTTCCTCATCATGCCTCTTGTTGCTCCTCCTCTTCTAACTTTACCTTCACAGTGTCCTGCTGTGAGGTGGGATTGATGGTTTGTGGTTTGGCTTTGGGTAGAGGTATAACTGCTGAAAGTGGCAGGCTATCCTCCTCATCATCCTCTTCTTCATCTTGCAGCCTCAGCACCCTTCTCTTCTTCTTCAAGGGTGGATCATTGGCTGCAGGTTTTAGTGGTAAAGGAGTTGGTTTTTGTGGGTTGTGGTTGGGTTGTTGGTGTGGGAGTGTTGGCAGGCACTGCTAGCAGCCTAGAGATAAGGGCTGGTTTGGTTAGCTTACTAGCAGTGTCCTGTTCCCAGCACCGGCTTCAGATAGGGCCTCTGCGACCAGTCCCTTAGTAAATTCACCAGCCGAACAGATCTTGGTGGTTATTGCCAAGATTCTGTCCCTGGTCCATGCCTTGACATCAAGGACTGGTCTGCCCAGGTACTTCGAAATGAATCTACTCATAGCCTCGAGTTTCTTTTGATCCTCTTGGCTATAAGTAGACCATCGGTAGTTTATCTCCTTTCTCTCCATGTTCCTGATCTCTTGATCTAGCAAAGCAGTGTCCTTGTCAAAGCCTTGCCTAACAGCTGTTCAATGACAGAGTTCATTAAACGGCTATGCTCAGCATCAGCCTCCTTGACAAGGGCTGCTAGATCAGGATCAGCCACCTTCTTTCCCTCTCCCTTATTCTTATCAGTGATACTGAAATCCTTTTGGATTTCAGCCACTTCTATATGCTCTACCTCCCTCACTTTCCTCTTCCCCTTCTCCCTCACCCTACTACTCTCCTCAGCCATCTCCCTCTCTACCACCACCTCTTTTTCTGCCTCTTTCTCCTCCTCTCCCCTCTTCCTCTTGTCTTGCACTGATGTCTCCCCTTTTTGGGTGCATTGGTTGGGGTTTGACTATCAGCAAGAGCCTTAGATATGGCAACCTCCACCATGGGTTGTATATATGTGGGAAGCCTCTCATCAAGGGTTTGAATAACTATATCTTTAAGGATTGGTGTGATGAGAGGCAGGGATTTCTGGAGGATAGCATCCAGCTGCTCAGGGGGGTTCTGTCCCTGAGAGCTAGTGCCAGAAGCAGGGGCTGGTGGCGGAGTTTGTAGGAGTGGCTCAGTGTTTGTGAGACCTTCAGGTGAAGGTGCCATCTGTGGGGTAGTGGTGGCAGATGGACTTCTATCCTGAGTCATTTGAGCAAGCAGCTCTTTGAGTCTGCTTATCTCATCCTCAAGGATAGTATTTTGAGCTACTACATCATAGAAAAAGCTCAGGTCATCATCAGCATAAGCTGAATCACCTGACCTCCTGACATTGTCAGGATGAACATGTCCTGAGTGTGGCTCAGTAATGACATGTGCCCCTTGTTCTTGGTACTGGGGACTTCTGGCCTCTGGATTGGATCCATCATCGGCCATTGCTCTGGTGAGGTCTTAGAGATGTTACCAGCTTCACCCTGCTCAGATGTTGATGTAGGGGAAGTGGCAGCCTCACCAGTTTGTTCTCTCTCCCTAGCCACACTGGGAGAGTGAACTGATTCTCTATGCTGTGGGCTCCGAACAGCACTTGTGCCCACCCCCTCTTCGGTTGGAGTCTCCCCAGGTGTAATAAGTTTCTGGGGAGAGGGTGGAGTGCTCAGATCGGTCAGCACTTTGGCTATTACCAATGTTGGGCTTAGTGGGGCAGTCTCCTCAGTATGTGGGCTAGAAGCAGTATGCACATGGGGAGGACTATGCTCTTCAATGGCAGCCTCCTCAAGTGAGGAAGACCCCAGTAATGTGGTTGCCCCAAAATTGGTTGCATCAGGCTCCTGTTGAGAGGAAGCCTGTGCGGTTGTGGTGGGTGGAGTCGTGGTACCTGCTGGGAGAATCGAGCCAGCAGGCACATCCTGCCTTTGTGTGGCAGGGGCATCCTCAGGGGACTCATCTCCCTGAGTAGCCTTTGTGGGCTTCTTTTGGCTTTTGGCTTGGTGGGGACTTTGGATTTGGAGGTGGAGGCTGTGGGTTCCAGCTGCGTGGGTTTCGTAGCCGGCCAGCCTGTTTCAGTGTTTGGTCAGTGTTGTGCCTGGAGTATACCTCGGCTTGAACAGCCATGGCAGGGACCCCAGTGCCAACTAGTCCCTCAGCCGGAAGCTGGTATTCGATCATGGCCATTATGAACCGTGGATATAAGTTCCAACGGTTAGAAAAAGGTTTGTGGCCATGTCCTTGAGTTCCAAAAATAAAAGATCAGTAAAATTTAAAGGTTGTTCTCAAGGATAGAATACAATACCTGTTGCCACCTTGTGGACATCTGGTCCCACGAAGAGGTCTTGGGAGCCAGACACACGTTCACCATGTGGAAGATCATCGTTGAGGGTCAGGGAAGTGTTTCTTCAACAAGGTGGAGGCGGAGAGGTTACCCTGATAGTCATGAGATGTGAAGGAGAGATCAAGGGTACCTTTGGGGTAGGAAGTTGGGTGAGTGGCATCATCCAGCTCTAGGGTTTGGCGTAGAGTAGCTGGAGTGATAACCACGGGTTTGCCGTTGGCGGAGGACCGGAGAGAGACCTCGGCATTCTGCTCTCCGGTTTGGACGGTGACATTGTCCAAAACTCCGTCAAGGAGTCGGTGTATAGAGTGGGGTTCAAGAGAAAAGCCGTTTTGTATGGTGAGTCATGCATAAGATCGACGGCTTGGTGAAATTTGGGCCATAATGGCGACTTGGTGAGATGGGCGACACAGTTGTGTCGAGGTTTCAGTTGCATGTTCGCCATTAATGGTGTATGGGAATTTCAGAGGTTTGAAAGATTAGGTCAAGTGAGGAGTAAATGCTCTGAAGGTGGGGTATTTATAGGGTAGGGAAAAGGTTGAAAGAAAACTACTGAAGGTTTTGGTGTTAGTTATCAGTTGTTGTAACAACTGATGACGTGGTTTTAACCTTCAGTGGTTGTAACATCTGAGGACTTGGTATTAGTCTTCAGTAGTTGAAACTACTGATACCTTGGTTTTGTCCTTCAGATGTTGTGAACGTCTGAAGAGTTAGTCGTCAGTAGTTATGTACTGATGACCCAGTATTCTTCTTCAGACGTTGGAACAACTGAAGACTTGGTGTTAGCCTTCAGTAGTTGTAAACTACTGAGATCAGTAGTTGTGAACTACTGAAGACATGGTATTGCTTCAGCTGTTGTAAACAACTGAGGACTTGGTTTAGCCTTCAGTAGTTGTGAACTACTGATGTCAGTAGTTATGAACTACTGAAGACATGCTCTTGTCCTTCAGTTGTTTGTGTATGAAACATCAGCTGTTGTTATCAGCTGATGAGAAATGACTCATCAGCTGTTTCGTCAAATCAGTTGTTTCATACTAGCCTCCACACTTACTCATCAGCTCTTTGGCTGATTTTCAGATGTTTCATTAACCCTTCAGCTCTTGTGAATATTTATGCCTTCAGCTTGTGATCAGATGTTCACAAGTGCTGATGAAATATTCTTCAGAGCTGGTGAACAATTTTGTCTTCAGTATTTGTGTAAGATTACACATCAGTACTTATGACCAAAATTTGTTCTTCAGTACTTATTTAATTGAAAATCATACATCAGTAGTTGTAATCCACCTCACTACATCAGTTGTTTTTCAATAAATAATGTACATCAGTACTTTGAGTCATTTTAGTCTTCAGTAATGTGAAAGTGCTGAAGACTAAATTACTCATCAGTACTTGTATTTGACCTTTGCTTTTCAGTAGTTGTGAACTACAAGAACCAGCATAGGCCAAATCAATCAAGCTGCAGCATACCAAGCCTTAGTACCAAATTTTGGAATGTGGCACTATCTAAGGCTTAGTAAAAATGTCTGCAAGCTCATCAGCACTAGGTACAAACTTAGGATCAATCAGACCTTTCTCATAGCAATCCCTGATAAAATGATGTCTGATCTCAATATGTTTGGTCCTTGAGTGCTGGACTGGATTCTTAACAATACAGAGAGCTGAAGCACTATCCATTAATAATGGAGTCTTAGTCTCAGTAATGCCATAATCCAGAAGTTGGTTCTGAAGCCAGAGTATTTGAGAAGTACAGCTTGCAGCAGCAATATACTCAGCTTCAGCAGTGGATGTAGCAATGGATGTTTGTTTCTTACTCTGCCAAGAAACTAAACAATTGCCTAGGAATTGGCAACCACCAGAAGTGGATTTTCTGGTGACTTTGCATCCTGCATAGTCACTATCAGAGAAAGCAACTAATTTGCAAGAATGCCCAGCTGAATACCAAAGACCTAGTGATTGGGTACCTTGCAGATATCTAAAGATCCTTTTGACTGCAATCAAATGAGATTCTTTAGGTGCAGCCTGAAATCTAGCACAAGCACATGTTGAAAAATGATGTCTGGTCTAGAAGCTGTAAGGTACATCAAGGACCCAATCATACATCTGTAAAGGGTTTCATCAACCGCTTTACCTTTCTGATCTACATCTAGTTGTGTAATGCTGCTCATGGGAGTAGAACAAGGCTTACAAGATTGTAAATCAAACTTATTCAACAACTCTTTGGTATACTTGGACTGATGGATGAAGATTCCATCATCCAGTTGTTTGATTTGCAAACCCAGAAAGTACTGTAATTCTCCCATAGCACTCATTTCAAATCTCAGCTTCATAAGCTTTGTAAATTCATCACACAACTTTGGATCAGAGGATGCAAAGATGATATCATCAACATAAATCTGAACAAGGAGTTTATGTTGTCCCACAGTCTTGATGAATAGGGTTTTATCAATGGTGCCTCTAGTGAATTTATTCTCTAGAAGAAAGGTTGAGAGTGTCTCATACCAGGCTCTAGGAGCTTGCTTCAGCCCATAGAGAGCCTTATCAAGCTTGTACACCCAATCAGGATGTTTATTGTCCTCAAAGCCTGGTGGTTGACACACATAAACCTCTTCTTTATTTTTCCATATAGGAAGGCACTTTTGACATCCATTTGATAACCTTGAGACTGTGAAAGGCAGCATAAGCTAAGAACAGTCTGATTGCTTCCAGTCTGGCCACAGGTGCAAAGGTCTCATCATAATCGATGCCTTCCTCCTGTGCAAACCCTTGGACAACCAGTCTGACCTTGTTCTTGACAATTTGGCCCTTCTCATCTGTTTGTTCCTGAATACCCACTTGGTGCCTATAGCACACTTATCTTTGGGTAATGGAACAAGCTCCCACACTTGCTGTTTCTTGAATTGAAGAAGCTCAAGCTGTATAGCTTCCACCCATCCATTGTCTCTTAAAGCAATATGATAGTTCTTTGGCTCTTGCTGACTGATGAAGAGAGCATAGAAGCAGAAATTTGACAATTGATTCCTGGTTGAAACTCCAGCTTGGATATCACCAATGATTTGTGAAGTGGGGTGATTCTTGAGCTCTTGATAAACTATAATATCTGTGCAAGTGTTTGTAGACCCATCAGCAGCAACAGATGGTGATGGAGATTCCTGAAACCATGTAGAGGATGGCAGCTCAAATGAAGTAGAGCAAGCAGAAATCTCATCAGCATTTGTAGTGGATGGAGCTGCTGAGGCTATAGGAGCATCAGGTTCAGTGAACTTAGGCAGATTGTCACTGATCCTGAAGAGGTGAGTACTGACTCATCATCATCAGTACCACCAGGTGGAGATCTGTTGACAGGCTCAACAGATGGAGGTTGATAAGGAACATATTGCAGTATGTCCAGATCAAACAACTCCACAGGGTTTTGTGGAATCTTGTCCTTTGGAGATTCATTGAACTTAACATGCAGAGTTTCTTCAACCCCCTTGGTTCTACAGTTGAAGACTCTGTATGCTTTGCAAGTTGATGAATAACCAACAAAGTACCCTGCATCCACCTTACTAGCAAACTTATGGAGTGGGTTGCTAGTGTTGAGAATAAAACAAGGACACCCAAAGGCTCTAAAGAATGAAATAAGAGGAGCCAAATGATGAAGAACTTCATATGGAGTCTTCATCAACCTCTTATTTACTAAAGCTCTATTTGTACATAGCAAGCTGTATGACAGCTTCAGCCCAAAAGGTCAGTGGCAATCCAGAGTCAGCCAACATTGACCTTGCTGCTTCAATGAGGGTCCTGTTCTTTCTCTCCACCACTCCATTCTGCTCAGGAGTTCTAGGAATGCTAAACTGCCTTCTAATTCCCTTGGACAGGTAGAAGTCATCAAGTGTGTGGTTTCTAAATTCTGTTCCATTGTCACTCCTCACACACTTGACCTGTAGGGAATACTGCTTTTCTACTTGTAACACAAAGTTCATTATTGTCTTTGTGCTTCATCTTGGAGTGCAAGAAGAAAGTCCATACAAACCTAGAGTAATCATCCACAATTACCAGGCAGTATTTCTTCTTTGCCATGCTCATTACTCTGACAGGACCAAAGAGATCCATGTGCAGAAGTTGTAAGCAGGCAGTGGACTTTGGTTCTTCTATTGAAGGAAATGAAACTTTGTGTTGCTTTCCTTTCAAGCAAGCAGTGCAGTCATCTTCACACTTGAACTCCTTCAGAGGCAATCCTCTTACTAAACCATGGCTTATAAGCTGATTCATGTTCTTGAAATTTACATGACCCAGCCTTCTATGCCATAGTGTAGACTCTTGAGGAGATGCCTTGGAGAATAGGCAAGGATGGCCTTTTAGATCCATCTTTTTGGAAAGATCTAAGGCATACACTCTTCCTGTCCTGTTGGCCTTCAGGAGAGTGTGTTCATCCAATGCCTTGTCAATCAAACTCAGAACTTTGGATGACAGAATCTGACAGTTCTGGCTTGTGAAAAGGGCAACATGGCCTTTGTCACACATTTGACTGACACTCAAGAGGTTGTACTTGAGATTCTCCACATGGTTAACATCATCAAACCTTATTTCCCCATTGGAAACAAAGCCTTTTCCGATGATGTAACCCTTTGCATCATTGCCAAAAGAAACAAATCCCTTCTTTCCTTGAGAGTAGTCATTAAGAAGGGAACTGCTTCCTGTCATGTGCATGGATCCTCCACTGTCTACATACCAGATGCTTTTAAGGCATGTTGAAGAACCCTGCAAACACAACCATGTGTTAGTTTGTCTTGGAGACCCAAACCTGCTTGATTTTGGGTCTGTTCTCAGCTACAGGTGCAGCACTAACAGTTGTGTTGTGTGTGACAGCTTGAGGTGAAGAAGATGGTACAGAAGAGGAACCCTTTGGCTTGGACTTCCTTTTCTGTGATTTCAACACAGGAGCATCTAAGTGGTTGACTCTTCCCACTAGCTGCTGAACCATCATCACCAATTGTGTCTGATTCTGTGATAGGGCTTTCAGCTCTTCAGACACATTGAGTTTGCTGATGATGAGTTCCTATGTTGTACCATCTTTTTCTGAGCAACCTCAGCTGTTGCCTGAGTTATCCCTACCTTCTTTTTAGATTTAGCTTTGGGCTTAGGGATTTCAGGTTTGGATGTTGCTAATACAAACTTGGTTTTAAACTCATTCTTCATTTTATTGATGCTCTCAGTGATTTGCTCCTTCTGTTTGAGTTTGGAACCCCTTTTGTACCAACAATCATCAGTAAGATGATTGAATAAGCCACATATCTCACATGGCTTTTTCTTCATCTTATGCTGATCATCAGCTGAAGAGGATTTAACTGCTGAAGACTTGTTCTTCAGCTGTTTGTCATCAGTACTAGCAGTTTTCTTCCTAGTGCCTGCTCTCCTGGTATCCTCTCTAGCTGTTTTCAAACCTTTCCTACTGTTAGTTTTCTTCTTTTTAGTGCTAACAGTATTTGAGTTAGAACTTCAGATGTTGTCACTTGCTCTCCAGTACCTTCAGTACTTCTAGTGACAACTCCTGAGTAGATCAGCCTTTTGGTCATGTGACAGTCTATCTCTGATGATGCTGATTCAGAGGATAGTAAGTCACATGATGAGAAGGATTGGTTATTGCTCTCCCCATCAGATTCAACTTCTGCTCTTGAAATGAAGTCTGTGGGAGGAGCAGTGTGATTATAACCAATGCCAAACTTCACATTGGAAGCAGTTTGCTTGCTAAGAAGCATTTCAAAACCCTTGCATGATTGCACCCATCGATCACACTCAACTTGGGTGGTTGCAAGAGTTTCCTTGAGATCTTTGTACTTCTCAAGAAGTACATCTTCCCTAGCTTTAGCATCTTTGATTTGGCAGTTAAGCTTGTAAATCTCATCATTTTTATCTTTTAGAACAACCTCAAAATCAGCTTTTCTTTTGGAAATAGTGTGCTCAAGCTCAAGATTTTTATCTATTAAAGCTACATTTGCTTCTCTAATAGAAGCAAATGCTGCTATGCATGACTCTGAACAAAGCTGGCTTTTGCCTCAGTGGATACTGAGATGAGGCATTAGATGATGACCCTTCAGCAGAAATCAAGGGCCATCAGAGCAAGATTCCAAAAGGTTGGTCACCACCATGTTGACCAGCACCTTGGAGTAGTGGTTCCTGACCAGATAGCTCTTCTGGTAGACTACTCCAGTCAACAGCAGTTGGGGTGAAAAAGCTTGTTGTTGGATTGTGTGTGGTGATGAGATGGGAAGAATGAGGCTCTGGAAGAGCATGAGGTGGTTGAGCCGGGGGGGTGCTTGAGTTTGACAGGCTGAGGCATGTAGTAACAGGGGTAAGGATAAGGCATATGACCCTGTGGCACAAAATAAGCAGGTGGTGCTTGTGCCTGAGATGGATGGGAGAAACTATAGGAAGGTTGCCCTTTGTGCTGTGAGCTATTGCTGGGAAAAGTCACAAAGGGTGCAGATGAGTTAGATCCAGATGATCTACACTCTCTTGCAAAGTGTCCAAGCCTTTGGCACTTGTGACACCTCAACTTGCTCTTGTCAAAACCAACTTTGGTTTTGCCAGAGAGTCCTGGGAATTTCCTACCAGTTCTTTTGTAGAACTTCTGAGATCGGATATTTATCATTGCCATTTGGTTCAAAATATCCATCTCTTCCAGATCATCATCTGGAATGCCCTTCAATCCTCCATCAGAAAACACAAGTTGTCACCACCTCCTCCTGAACTACTGACACCAACAAAAGCTTGTTCTGAGTTTGTAGAGAAATCAATATGCTCATCATAAGAACTTTCTGATGAAGCATATTCTGACTCATGACTTATCAAGGCAGCATTACCTTGGACAGAGTCATCAGCAGTTTGCCAGAGATGACAACTTCCTCTTTTGCTCTACCTCTCTCTCAAAAGTGAGTAGGTTCCCATGAAGTTGGGTGAGAGATAGAGTGTCAAGGTCAGCACTAGAGCGTAGGACAATGGTATATGTGTCCCATCTCTCAGGCAATGACCTGAGGAACCTGTTGTTCATCTGGCTTTTGGAGTACTCTTGTTGAACCATCTTCAGCTCAGAGATTAAACAAGAGAACCGCTCAAACTGCTGGGTCAGAGTCTCACCTTTCTATATGAGAAAGTCTCATATTGTTGGGCAAGGATTTCCCTATTGTTTGCTAAGACCGAATCAGTTCCTCCAAATTGTTCCTTTAGAGCAACCCATAGGTCATGAGCAGACTCATGATGCAAGAGCCCTGAATATATCTCGTTTGGAATGGCCATGGCTAAAATTCCATGGGCTCTGGCATCAATTTCGAACAGCTTTAGATCTTCGTCCGAATAT